>CM064551.1:12120188-12334730 GCA_032716605.1 Paralithodes platypus
ATAGAACGAGATGGGTTGGGTGTGAAATGGATCTGCCATGTGTAGGTCAATCGGCTCTGGAGACTCCCGTTTTCTTATTTATTTATTTTCTCATTTGTGAAGGAGAGAGGGAGTATGGCGAGAGAATAGGATGTCGTAAACGTAAGGAAGATAGCGATAAATATGAGAGAGAGAGAGAGCGCGGGATGGGTTGGGTGTGAAAGGGATCTAACATGTGTGGGCCAATCGACTCTCTGCAGACTCCGGTTTTCTTATGTTCTCATTTGTGAGAGAGAGAGAGAGAGACTAGGATGTCATAAATGTAAGGAAGACAGAGATAAATGAGAGAGAGTTTTTATGAGATGGGTTGGGTGTGAAAAGGATCTGTCTTGTGTGGGCCAATTGGCTCTCTACAGACTCCCATTTTATTATGTTCCTATTTCTTACAATTGTGTTTTGGTTGCAGGTATATGATAACATGGGTGTATAGTAAGTAGTGTAAATAACAGGTAAAGTTTATGAGATGGGTTGAGTGTGAAAGGGACCTGCCTTATGTGGGCCACTTGACTCTCTGCAGACTCCCATTTTCATCTTGGTTGCATGTGTAAGGGATCTGCCTCATTTGTACCGGTGTGCAAACAAACAAGAGCGAGAGAGAAAGAGATTGGCTGTGTAAGGGATCTGCCTCTATTCGCTTGGTAAAAGAGTTGTAGATATGTGGAATAGGCTACCAAGTGCTATAGTGGGATCAATAACAATAGAGCTTCAACATAAAATTTGATAAGACAAGATGGATTGGGTGTGAAAGGGATCTGCCGTGTGTGGGCCAACCGGCTCTCTGCAGACTCCCATTTTCATCTTGGTAGCATGTGTAAGGATCTGCCTCCTTTGTACCAGTGTGCAAATAAGAGAGAGAGATTGGCTGTGTAAGGGATCTGCCTCTCTCGTAACAGAGTCGTAGATATGTGAAATAGGCTACCTAGTGCTATAGTGGGATCAAGAACAATAGAGAATTTAAAGATAAAATCAGATAGTCATATGGATGAAATGGGTTGTATGTGAAAGGGATCTGCCTTTTGTGGGCCACTTGTCTCTCTGCAGATTCCCATGTTCATCTTGTAAGGGATCTGCCTCATTTGTACCGGTGTGCAAACAAACGAGCGACAGAGAGAGACTGGGTGTGTAAGGGATCTGCCTCTATTCGTTTAGTAACAGAGTTGTAGATATGTGGAATAGGCTACCGAGTCTTATAGCCAATCGGCTCTCTGCAGACTCCTGTTTACTTATGTTCTCATTTGTGAGAGAGCGAGGCTCCCTATTTCCTGTTCTCATGCACTAGTACAGTATGTCGTAATTGTAAGGAAGACAGCGATAAATAAGAGAGAGAGAGAGAGATAACTCAACACTCAAACAAGCACAAACATAGCTACACAAAACCATCACACAAGCACACACACGCCTATCTAGCGACGAACTGTCCTGTTTACATATCATACACACTCCCCCCCCATCCCCATTCCATCACTTCGTACGATATTATTTCCGTATACATAATAGCATGAAAGTGATCAAGACGCGCATATGAAGCTATGTATCTCGTATATCGGGGTTCTCTTCCCTTCCATCGGTCCACCCCTTATACCTCCCTCCCTCCTCCCTATCCCATATGTGTAAACATTATATTTTAGCTTTCCGAAGGTAAATACGTACTTCCGATAAATATCTAGCCTTGTATTTAAATCATGAATCCTGTTTAATGTCATTATTTAATAAAAACATGTGTAAGGGTTACATTTATACACAGGATAAGATAAGCAAATACAAACCTCAGCAGAGCATAATCATTGGTGATGAGAGGGTAGTTGTAGGCAATGTTGCCAGTTGTACCGCTGCATATTACCGCTAGATGTAGAGCTATATTTACTTCAGTTTAGTAGCCATTTTTTTCATATCTAGAGACATTTACTCGGGAAAATTTGAAAATTTCAGACATTCTAGTTATATTACATTGTAAAATTTGCAAAAAAAACAAATCAAAACTCTTTAGGAATTGCAGCATTGTTCTACCATTGTTTGACTATGTAGCAACGTGCTAGCGACTTTTGAGAAAGGATCTAGCGGTGTTTTGGGGTATCACTTAGGCAGTGTTGCCAGTTGTATCGCTACATATTACCGCTAGATGTAGAGCTATTTACTTCAATTTAGAAGCCATTTTTTCATATCTAGAGACATTTACTTGGGATAATTTGAAAATTTCAGACATTCTAGTTATATTACATTGTAAAATTTGCAAAAAAAAAACAAATCAAAACTCTTTAGGAATTGCAGCATTGTTCTACCATTGTTTGACTATGTAGCAACGTGCTAGCGACTTTTGAGAAAGGATCTAGCGGTGTTTTGGGGTATCACTTAGGCAGTGTTGCCAGTTGTATCGCTACATATTACCGCTAAATGTAGAGCTATTTACTTCAATCTAGCAGCCATTTCTTTTATATCTAGAGACATTTACGAGGGATAATTTGAAAATTTCAGACATTCTAGTCATACTACATTGTAAAATTTGCAAAACAAACAAACCAAAACTCTTTAGGAATTGCAGCATTTTCCTAACATTGTTTGGCTATGTAGCAACATGCTAGCGACTTTTGAGAAAGGATCTAGCGGTATTTCGTGGTAACACTTTAGGAGGGTTAAAATACGAGTCACACGGGCAATTGCCAAAACTTTAAGGTCCATATCATTGTTATTAAACTAAGCATTTGGCAAAGGGAGGAATTGTTAAAAACCTTAGCCAATACTCTGTCATTCACCAAAAATAAATTTGAATTTATCATTATTATTTGGTAGGGTAGGTATGTATAGGTAGGTTGGCTAAATAATTGCTGGAATTCGTAGGGACTCGAACGGTTTTGAGAGATTTAAATAAAAACAAATGATAGATCTGAATAATAAAGAGATTATGTTATTAAGCAAAACTGGGGGATGCGTGGAAGCCTATAGACTGTAGACGGTAAACTTTGTGTGGGTAGCGAATTCGGTTTTAAAGTAATTTAAGAATAGACAGTTTTCAATGCTGCGGCCAAACTATTCCACCCATTTATATTTTGTTGGTATCAAAATGTTCGGAATCGCGAGCCTCACCCAACTACGCAAGCATGGCTCTGATCATCGGCGTAGTTTTCATGATGTGGAATTTTAAGTGGAATTCGAGTTTTTTTCAAGATTGCCGGAAAAAAACCCACGTGCAAAAGCAAAACCTTCTCTATAAAATGTGCGGAGTATTAGTAGGGGAGTGCGTATGCCAAAGCCCAGTCGTTTCCTGTGAGTGGGAGAGACGGTATTTAGGCGTCAAGTTTTTCGGGAAATCGGCTGCCACGGGCCTGTTTGGCCGCCATGCCGGATGTTTAGCATATCAAAAGTTGCCCAATACAAAAACACACCTCTTGTGAAAGTTTGATCCCGATCCAAAAAGCGGTTCTGGAGTTATTGCGTCGAAACCGGCGCGTAAGAAGAATTTGGATGAAATCCCAGGTTTAATTATTACAATAGGGGTTCCCCGTAGGGGACGAACCCCTAATAATAATAATAATAATAATATTACATCACCCAGCTGTAAACTTACGTTCCTCGAATTACCTTCCGACTCACACAGATCCATCCTAATCCTAATTGAGCCTTCTAATGATAGCCAGAATAAAATTAAATAGTGCGTCCTCGAACACTGATAGGGATAGGTTGATAGCGTAATGCATAAGTGCGCGGAATGGCGGTGTGAGTGTCCTAGGTTCGAGTCCTTGGAGTGCCACATGTATTTGTTGATTTCATTAATTGAGTTTAGTAGTGAAGTTCGTTAGTGAACAAATATTAGTACCGCGCGCCAGGAAAATATACCTGGATGGGGATAAACGTCTTAAAACAGTAGGTTGAATGGGGCCGAAAGGATACAAGCCAAAGAGAGAGGGAGAGAAACTTACAGTATATATATATATATATAATCAAACTTAAATTTTATCATGAGTTACCAGACAAATTGAAATAAATATAATAGTCCATGAGCCAAGACCCGATAATGCACCCACGGGTATCATTTGGGTGGGCAAATTCTAGTTGTGATTTTTGACTTGCTAGACATCTCTACTGCACAGTTTGGTATGATAACCATTGCAGACTGGTAGCTTAGTGGTAGTTATCATGCGTTGAATATGTGAACCTTAGAGTGGAAATCCGATGATCGCGTATAGTGCATTTTCGGTATTTTGGGGCTTGGTGATTACTCAAGGTGCCTAAATCATTCTAATGTACATGTTTCTTTGTATTCATATCCCTAGTATAAAAATAATAATTGATTCACCTTAGGAATTTGATATTTATGTCTACGAATTTGATGAAAATCAGATACCCATGAAAGATTTTTTATCACAGAGAGGCCTACTCAAGATCCACATCAACACGGTGTCATCGAGTAAATAACCTCACATGGTGGCAGCGTTGCTCACATTAACACCTGTGTGGCCATAACCTCGTTCAACAAACCCTGCAAGGCACAAATAGAGATCAGCATCCCTTTCTCTCCAACTAAAACCTAGAAGCAGGAGAAGAATAAGAGGCAGAAGGAAAGCATATTATAGAAGAAGAAGTCCACAGAGTCCAGCACAAGAGAATCGACATGAGATGAGATCCCAAAACTCCTGATACACTTGGAAAGAATATTCACTATTTTCGGCCTTTAGTACTTTCAGTTAAGGGAGCCCACCTCACTTTTTTTCTCTTTCTCTCCCTCTCTCTTTGGCTTGTATCCATTCGGCCCTATTCAGCCTACTGTTTTAAGACGCTTACCTTCATCCAGGTGTCAATATTTTACTGGCGAGCGGTAGCGAGCCCGCATATATATATATTTTTGTTTTGACAGCAAAGTTAATTTGTACATTTTTCAATAGAAAAATTTCTCCGGCGAAACTGGATTTCTCCATATAATGATGGCTCGCTATCGCTCGCCAGGAAGAAATCGACACCTTGATGGGGATAAACGTCTTAAAAGCATGGGGCTGATTGGATACAAGCCAGGGAAAGAGAGAAAAGAAGAGAAAGATAAAAATAGCCGGTGACCCCCTTAAGTTGTCTCTGGCTGTCAGAGTCCCTATTTTACATTATCCCAACACGTACAAAACAAGTTTGAATTGGCCCATCTCTAGTGCGTAATTTATGCCATAAATACAACTCCTGCATAATACAATAAAAATTATATAAACATATTGATAACACATTCCCACATCCAAACATATAATTTACTTCTTCTTAAATATTATCTATTTGTGTTGTTGTTGTGGTCAGAACATTAAATAGCTGGCACAAGTATGCAACTACTGAGAAATCAGATGATGGGAGAAGAAAAAAGAAGGAAGAAGAGGATATTTCTAATATCCCTTATATCTCCCATATAAAGCAATATTATTGAGCCACACGTGTATATCTTTGATTTTACTGTCATATGCAAATAATTATATTAGGGACCAGAAAATTGTGGTAGAATTTGTGTTTGCAAGGAATAGAGTCAGATAACCAATGTTGGGGCTGAGAGTGGGAGGGAGGAGGGAGTGAGTAGAACTGTACGCATCCTCCCCTCCATTCCCTTCCTCCACCACTGCTTGTAAAGTGCTTTCACTCGATCCAGGAGGGGCTCACTCCCTCTCTCGTATATTTACACAGTATATAGGATAAATTTGGGGTTGATGGACAGTTCCTGAGCACTGTCATTGCTTCCACAATGATGTGTGTGTGTGTGTGAGTGTGTGTTTGAGTATGTGTGAGGTGTGAGTTAACCCGGGAATGGCGAAGGTCCTCAATTGAGTCTGTAGCCGGTATACTAAAACCGGTTAATTATGATGTTGGATATGTTGACACTTATTCCTAGTTGTCACCATATATCCATACGTATCCCACCTTTGCCACAGTTTGTTAATGCCTTAGAAAATCGCACTTCTTTGATGCCTATCACCATCCATTAGGAGATTCTCAAATGAGGCCTATCTCCTTATCCGAGTTAGAAAAATTTAATAATGATAATAATAATAAAAAATACTTTATAGGTCATGTAGATTACATGAAATTTGTGTTGTGCATTTTTTCATACAGGGATAAAAGAATACAGTCATACAGATATATCACATTCTTACAATTAGGGTATCATGTTAATATTGCATATTTGAGAATATGAAAGTCAGTATGTATAATAATCCCTATATACTTTACAAGCCACTGCATAGTCAGTAGGGAGAATAGCTGACACCTGAAGACATTGCAGCGTCTTACACTGGCACTGAGGTCGCCAAGCAGCCCCCCCCCCCCCCCCCCAGCCGAGCGCCCAGCCCGCTCGGCCGCCTACCCATATGTGTGACCTTTAGGCCCCCCCACCCCCACCCACCCACCCGCCATAGGCTGAGGTAGCACCTGAATACATTTTTTGACCTTTTAGATTGCTCGAGGCCACACACACATGCGCGCACCCACGCACGCACACACGCACAGATCCGGATGCCACCTGATGACGCTGTTTGATCTTTAGATAGAACCCCCACCCCCACCCCCACCAACCATAGCTCTCGGTGAGCCCCTGGTGTCCAGCCGACACACTAGTCTTGTCGACGTGTTTTGCCCTTTTACCTGCGGGGCTTTTTTTTTTTTAAGCGGGAATTGTGGCGCGCGTGCACACGCGCACACGCGTGCACACGCGCGTGCACACCCATACACACATGCGCGCACACGCACACACACGTGCCATTCTTATCCCCAGCCCGGCCTAATCCACATTCAGTTACCGGTGAGGGGCTTAGCGAAGCGCCCACTCGGTTTTAACAGTGATATTGGCTGCCAATTTACCCCCAACCCAGCCCCACATTTCTCACTTTAATAATAATAATAATGATAATAATTGCTTCCAATCCCCACACACGAGTGAAAGTGATTTTTTTTTTTTTTTTTTTTAAAGAGACAATGAACGGAGGAAGGAAAAACACAGATAAAACAAAATGGTCCATGTGCCTAAAGACATCCTCCATTCATAAAATGTTTGTAACAACTGGATTTAAACTTTTGAAGATTGTAAGTTTGTGGAAAGCAACTCGAGGGAAGTGAATTCCAAAGAGTAGTAGTTCTAGGGATAAATGAATTTTGATAAGCAGAAGTTCTGCATTGTGGAGGAGAAAGTGTAGGGCGCTCAGCTGCCCTAGTTCTACGGGGAAAGATGTGGAGAGGCGGCACAATTGAAGCAAGTTCCTCGGAACAATTGCTGTGAAAATATCTGTAGAATAATGCAAGGGATGCAACGTTTCTTCGTATTGATAATGTAGGAAGGTCCTGTGTGATTGCAGGGTTATTGATTAATCTAATAGCTTTATTTTGAATTTTGTCCAACTGCCTCAATGCAACCACTCCACTTCCACTCCACAGAGGTGAACAGTAATCCATCTGAGAACGCACATGACTTTTATATATTACGGCCAACTGCTCGTCAGTTATGAATGGGAACAAGACACTAGTCATACTCATTTACTCACGAAAGTTAAATAGGCCGAAATTCGGTTTCTTTTTGTGAATATGGTTCGTGTCATGAAAGTGATAACGATAATCTTAAGAGCAAATCCCAGCAAACTCCCGAAAGTGAATGGGACACCCATTCGAGCATTTCTAGTAACACCCTAGATCATTCACTTAGTGTTGGTGAAGACGAAGGTACTTGCGAAAGTGACGGTGTTAATTTTTTTTTAAATTCTAGGAGCGAATCCGAACCAGCCTTCGAAAGTGAAAGTGACACATATTCGAGCGTTTCTAGTAACACCCTAGATCATTCAGTTAGCGTCGGTGAAGACGAAGGTACTGGCAAAAGTGACGGTGTTAATTATTTTTATAAATTCTAGGAGCGAATCCGAACCAACCTTCGAAAGTGAAAGTGACACAAACTCGAGCGTCTCTAGTTACGCCCGAGATTGTGAAAGCGAAAACTTACCGAGCGTAATTTACGACTCAACCTTTTCCAACCACGACGGCGAAAGTGACGAATGGGGTGGATTAAATAAAACCCCAGAAAGTGAATGGGAATCAAACGCGGGCGTCTCGAGTACCGCCCAAGATCATTCAAATTCAACTCGCACCCTCCAAAGTGACCATGCGACTCAACACGGGAATCATCGACTCATTATCCTGAAAGTGACATTATCGGTGAATGGGACGAAGAATTAATCACCAGCACCCCCAGGGAGCGTAACCACGATCCCCACGATCGAGTGGGGGAGAGAGAGAGGGACGGTGGGGATGATGTCGGTGTAGGTTTTGATGGCGAGGCGCGTGGTGGCGAGGCGTGTGGCGGTGACAAAGAGGATGAACAGGTGCAATCCCCCCCACCAGCCCGAGAATATACGCGGGTCTTGAACCGAGAAGTAACATTTGGGGGAAGTTTAGTCATCTTGTTCTTTTGTATTCCCTGTGAGGATGCCTACGATCCAGAAGCATTCCTTCGTAACAATCGGGAAGTACTACAAAGAATTTTAATGGAGGAAGTAGATGACATGGGCCCCCCGGCCCCCCAAGTGCGCGTAATGGCCGAGATGCGGTTACAAATTATGCAACCGAATGAGCTTCAGGAAAATGTAGCCCACACCCTTTTTTTCATAATATTCCCATCTCAACTAGTAACATGTGGAGAAATTCCCACCTTCGTAGATGACCTGGTTGATTATGTCATCAATCGGTTGGAGCAACACTTGGGTGAAATTGAGGGTAGCGGTTGGATGGTACAAGAAATTGACCTTTTTAAAGTGGGGCTAGGAAACACAGGCTACTCCTCCACCCTCGGATCCGAGAGGAAAACGAGACTATCATTAAGAGGAGATAGGCGCTATTCAACCCCTCGGGTCGAGATGGACAATGTCTCTTGCAGTGCCACGCAGCCTTTTTCTTATTGGAGAAGAATCCCTACATACAACAACTCCATCGTAGGACAAAAAGCGCCAAGACAATTGCCAATCTCGTCGTCATACCGGACAATGTGGAATTTCCAGTGGCGTGGGAGAATATCGCCGCTTTTGAAAAGAGCAACACGGTATCCATATACGTGTACGCGATATTTCCTAGCGATGGGGAGGATGAAGCCAATGAGGAGAAAGAGAAGAAGAACAAATCTCATCACAGACCCCAACACAACATCTACCTCGCCCGTAGGAGAGCCTCCAGTGGAAAATTTGTACCCTTAGTAGTATTGCATGGAGAAAATTTTGGACTCCTAAAGGATTTTCATCAGTTCCTCCAACAATTTTTTCGGAGAAGGGCGAGTGCGGCCAAGGAAACTTTGAATCAGCAAAATCTTCTGCAAAAACTGCTTACGGAGATTCACTCTATCCAAAGATCTAGAGACGCACCAAGACAAATGCCAATTGAAACAAAAGGTGGTGTTTCCCGAACCAGGCAGCCACGTGAAATTTATTAACGCTGGGATGACAGCCGCCCCATCCCACACCGCCTACTTTGATTTTCAGTCAACACTCGATAACTCCACATCCGAATCCGCCCTCATCACCCACCAGCACAAAGCCATGGCCTACGGATTCTGCATTTTGGATAGGGAAGGACGTCTCATTTCTAAGCAGTTTTATTGCGGTGAGGATGCCACCTCTCACTTCCTTCGCTCCCTGACCACCGAGTGGGGGCGTATTAAGAAAGAAAGAAAATCGTACAAAAGCTTCCAGACACCTCTCGATCGCATCCATTTTGACGCGCAAAACGTCTGCCAAATTTGCGATGAGAAATTCAGAGGTAGTAAAGACAAGCATTGGCATCATGACCACCTCATTAATGGACCCAACTATCTCGGCGCCCTCTGTCGCAACTGTAACACTAAAATCGTCACCCAGAGACACCAACTTCCCACCTTTGCTTTCAACATGAGCTACGACATGGCACTCGTGTTGATAGACGCCCACGACACGGCAATAAACTGGAACGACAAGGAAAATAGCATTCTCACCAAAGGGGGTGGACTCCAGTTCCTCCGAATTAACCTAGGCAACCTAAGATTTCTCGACGCCCAGGCATTTATCGGGGGAAGTTTGGCGAGTGCGGCAGAAGATCACATTGTTCGGGGGAGCCACTACCCCTTACTTGGGAGCTCATATCTCATTACCCACCAGCCGCGAGTGAACTTCTTCTTTCCGGTAAACAGTGCTTTCCCTACGAGTTTGTCACCGACCTTGGCAAGTTAGACACCCCTCACTTACCATCTAGGGATCAATTTTATAGCACGCTGAAAAAAACGGGGGTTAGCGAGGCGTATTATCACCACGCGCAACTTCTGTGGGAATCCCTAAATTGCGAGAATCTCAAAGATTACATGATGGCGTATCTTACCATAGACTTGGGATTGCTAGGTGACATTTTCCAGTAGTGGCGAAACGTGCTGCACGAGACATTTGGGTTGGATTTAACCCACTACGTATCCCTAACCGGGTATGCCTACGATAGCTTTCTCAAGTCAACCAACGCCAAAATTGAGAACCCGAGCGACCCGGATCTTTACCACCTGATCAGATCTAACGTGAGAGGCGGGTTGACCACCCTCGTACAACCCCAGATCATCGCCAACAACCACCACGTCAACCCGGATTTTACCCCCGAGTGCGACGTTCCTAGACACATTTTTTGTTTAGATAAGAACTCTCTGTATCCACACTGCTGTTTTGGGCCTTTGCCAGAGGGAAAGTTTAAAACACTATCACCCGAAAAAAGGGAGGAATGGCTCGCGGGTGACAACTTGAGGCGTGCCAACGTCGACGGAGATGTGGGGTATTGGATCGAGGTCGACTTGGACCCTGTCGACCCCCACCTCGTGCGATTCACGGATGACTTTCCCCTGCACATACACCACATGGACATCGATACGGAGCAACATCTGTCCGACTTCAACAAGACCCTGTTGGACAAGGTAGGGGGAAAGTTTCCCAAACGCAGTAAAAAAATTGTAGCCTCTCATCTCCCCGTCCACAAAATCCTCCTCGCCCTTCCCACGATACAGTTCTACTTGAGGATGGGCGGTGAGATAACCAAAGTCCATAACATTTATCAATTTGCCCAGTCCCCGTACCTCAAAGATTTTATCCTAGGTAATCTCAATGCCCGACGTGAAAGTAGTAGCAAGATCGAGCAAAAAGCTTTTAAGATGATGTCAAACTCCATCTTCAGACGCACGCTCATGGATCCCATCAAGTACGGCACCATCACAGAGTTCGTCACCACCGACAAAATCCTTCGACGTGGACTACGAGATCCCCTGTTCTAAAGACTCGTCCCACTCAATGACAACAGAGCCATCGTCATTCGAGGGCGAAGAAAAAGTCCAAAGTAGAAATGTACGAATTCTTCTACGACACACTTTGCGGAGTCTGCGGAAGAGACAATGTGTCGTACGTATATGGGGACACCGATTCGGTGGCTGTGTGTGTCTCTAACATCCGGGATATGGGTGATTTTTATTCTCTTCCTCGCATCAGAAACATTATGGATTTTAGCAACTTCCCACGAGACCACCCGTTCTACGCCACCTCTAAAAAAGGAGTGTCAGGGTATGTCAAATCCGAGGTGGGGGCAAAGCACATTAAAGAAATGATTTGTCTCAAACCAAAAATGTACTCTGTGCAAGTGCAAAATCCAAACACCGGTTACACCAAGGACATTAAGAAAAAAACTAAAGGCGTACCTCAATCGGTGGTAAAGACCTACACGCACGATAAGTACAGGCGGATATTGGGAGGATTGGAGACAGATAGGGTTGAAATGACTCGCATTCGCAATATAAATGGACAAATGTGCACCACCGGTTTAATGAAGAGAGGCCTCCACCCCATCGACAACAAGAGTTAATTTTCTTTCGACTCAACCTCAACCACAACCCATCCGGTGTCATCACCAGAACCTACGGCCACCCCGATCTACCTCTCAGACAGCGAAAACAAAGAGTCGACCGAGAACAACAACAACAACAACAACAACAACAGCGACAAAAGCACGGCGAGGCGAAAATCACCGGGGGTGGTGAGGCGCGTAATCTGTGGCGAAAACGTCCCTGGAAATACGGATTAGAAAAGGAAGAAACCCTAGATCAAAGAGAGCGAAAGAAAATAAAGCGCGGGACAGCCTCGCCGTCACACACCCCCTCATTACCCACCCCTAGCCAGCCACCGCCCCCGCCTCTGTCGCTGGACCCTTCCTCCCCCACGCGCGCGTGTAGGTGCGCCTTTACGAAAGATCCCCGGCTGTCACCCTCACTCTCACCCCCCTCCCCTCCCCCTAGGATGGCGTGGAGGTTTCCCCCACCACCCGGGTGGATTCCCGATGATTGGGTCGGTAGTAGTAGTAATATTAGTCATTGTCGTTAGTAAGATAGTTTAAAAGAGCGAGTCTGTTAAACTAATTCCTCAGTCACCATGCCTAGGGCGGAGGAGGAGTTTATAGTGTATCTAAGTAGCCTAGGCAGTGTAAATGTATACGGGGACAATGCTCCCGGCTCATTTCAAAAAAATATCATACCTCTAAATTTGAACCCCGATCGAGATTACCAAGTTGCCTTGCACGGTATATATATTCCTCGCGATGTCTATACCCTTCATTCTCAAGACCGAGAAGCCATCCTAGAAGTGTATACGGAAACAAAAAGTGAAGCGATAAAGCGACTTCGATATTCATTCGCACCACCTAGGAAAATTGCCACTAAAGATATAGGCGCTATTGTAGAGGAGCTGAATACATATTGGTTCTCTGTTTTAAAAGCCGTATTTGGTTTCACAAATTACGTATCTTATTTCGATGAAGAACGTGGCATTGTGAGTTGGGACGATAAATACCTTCGCCTTCATAAACGCTCCATTATTAACCGCGATGATCTACAGTATTGCAAAATAAGTTTATTATTCATACCCAGATTAGCGGCTATTCTAGGGTTCCTTCCTAACACCCATTACGATATTTTTGTTAGCGATGAGGACGTCCATTATTCCTCGCGGGTGGTGAAAGCGAGTTTCCCCCCCAACCCGCACGCCGATATCGATTACATGCACCTGCAGTGCGACATAATACAACCCACTCGATTCGCCGAGCAGTCGATCAACATACTGGCCACTTTGCCCTACGGTGGAACTAATAATTACTATTCCATACAGAGACCCTTGTATAAAAAGCTTTGCAAACAATCCATCGACTCCGTTTCGATATTGGTCACCGACCAGTACGGACGTAAAATGTACTTTGAAGAAACTCGTTCCACCACTGTTGTGCTGCACATTCGCCCATCCCCGAGCGTGTTTTGAAAATACACGAGAAAAAAAACGAAGGGAGGGAGGTGAGGGAGCGCGATGACCGAGTGTTACGGTGAAAACCTGATCGATATATTTCCTAGCCATTGAGGTGGGCGGGTGTTCGTAGAGGGGTCCTCCGGCTCTGGTAAAACACAGCTCGTCACGCAACTCGTTAAAAAATACCACCAAAAGTTATATAAAATTCTCATTTGCGGGTCGTCGCATCATCCGATCCAAGACGTGCCCGAACTACGACCGAAGGTTATAGTATCCAAGGACATTGTAGATCCAGACACCGAAGTGGATCTTCTAAAACAAAATAAAAGTTTACTCATAATATACAACGATAACTTTCTACAGGTGGGTAACGATTTAACAGCCGCCAATGTATTTATTAAGGGGCGGCATAGCGGCATAGGCGCTATACTTATTTCTCAAAATGTATTCATGCAAGGAAAATGCGCTCGAAGTATCTCTCTCAATTGTACGCATTTCCTTTTACTTAGACAAAGGGATTTAGGCCAGATAGAGACTCTGGGGTGCCAGCTATATGGTCGTGAAAAGGTCAAAATTTTCCTCGAGGCCTATAAACGAGCCGTTCTGAGTAAACTGTACGGTTATATTTTAGCGGATGTGTCCATCACTACGCCGGAAAAGTTAACCCTCAGGTCTAATATCGCCAATGAGGGACCCTGCGAAATTGTGTATTCATGAATACATTAGTCCAAAGAGAGGAGCTCCTAAGAGACTCTACAAGGATCCCCATCAATGGGGAAGCTTAGGCGGGATTAGGGGTCTTTACCGAGCGGCGAAATCCATACGACCCGACATTAAACTAAAAGACGTAGAAAGCTTCTTACAAGATTCCAGACCATACACCCTTCATAAATTACAACCCAGGAAGTTCAAAAGAAGGGCCATTCTCAGTCCCAAACCGCGAGTTATTTTGGCTGCGGATCTAGCGGACATGAGGCTTTTATCACGATATAATAAAGGGTATAATTATATTTTAGAGTGCGTCGATGTATTTTCTCGCTTTGCGAGGGTCCTCCCTTTAAAACGTAAAGATGGAAAATCTATGGTGGTGGCTATGAAGAAATTGTTGGAGGGAGACGAAGAAGAAACGTTTAAAGGGATATCTCGTCTGTTTGTAGATCGGGGTACGGAATTTTACAATCGTCCCCTCCAGACGTATTTGAAATCTAAAGGCGTTAAAATTTACAGCGTGTATTCCCAAGAAACGAAAAGCAGCATCGCCGAGCGTTTTATTAGAACGCTTAAACATCGGCTGTATAGATATATGACCGCTCGTAATACGCTCGAATACGCGTCCGCCCTTCCTAGTCTAGTGGATAGCTACAACGATACAATCGACGGCGGGTTGGGAAAAACCCCGGCCGAGGTTTCACGCTCTGCGGGACCCGAAAGAGATGCTCGAGCAGTTTAAGAGGAATCTCAATTATAAAAGAAGGGATAAACCTCGGAGAAAAATTAGTCCAGAGTTGAACGTCGACGATTACGTTAGAATAGTGGGCGCGGAGCGAGCGGCGCAATTTAGCAAGGAATTTCGCATTCAAAATACGGAAGAGATATTTATAATCGTGTCCGTTGATAGACGACAATATCCAACCGGCTATAGATTGCAAGATTTATCAAATTCCCCCATCCAGGGATTATTCTACAGAGAAGAACTCATCAAAGTTCGTAAGCCGGAGTTGTTCCCCATTATCATAAAGAAGTCTAGAATTGTCAATGGTCGAAAACAATATTACGTTTCCTGGTTGGGCTACGACTCGAGTCAAGACCAGTGGATCGATGCCGGGGATATAGGGGGATGAATCGATCATCGTCGTCACGCCTAACCAAGCCCCTAACCCTCATTTACAAGGATCTTGTTTTATTACTCGCTAAACTTAGTTCGGATAAGCGCAAAAAACTTGTGGTTGCTCTGAAGAAGAAGCACATTGATTGCCTATCCGAGATTTTTTCCAACTTTTAAAAAAATAATATGACGCTAGACACGGTAACGGTTAAAACCCTAAAAAAATATAAGACCGAAATAAGAAAAGTAGCGAGCAAAGGAACATCCACCCCCGCTAAAAGGAAGATTTTGAATCGCAGAGGGGTGGGGCTATTCTCTCCGTACTGCTCCCCCTCATCGCCAGCCTTATAACCGGTCATTTAACGAAATGAAGGAGTTTTGCCTAATACCCAAAAATATGGCCGACAACATGTTATCGCAACAACATTCTACCACCCTCGGTCAAAGGGTAGAAAATAACCCGGTATTACGCCCAACCAAGAACAAAAATAAAATACCACTAAAGAAGAAAAAGGAAATGAACCGAGCTTGCGCAACCAAGAAAAAAATAACTAAAACAAAACTATCAAAGAAGAAAAAGGAAACGATTCGAGGGGACAATTTTCGCGTGGTCGAGAAAAGGAAGAAAAATAATTTCACCTTAACTCGGAATGTATTACCGGTGGGAAGAATAATGACTCGGCCTGTTGAAAAGACCAGACCCCCTTTACACCATTTGGCGTGGGTGAGAGTACACTCGGCCAACGTCAATACATAAATTCAATGCTAACGCTCTTGAATAGCGCCTCGGGCGTCTCTTGAGACTCCCGGGGAAATCTTTTGGATCCGATACGTGATTATAATATTATTGACATATTAAAAGTATTAAGTAATTCGAAAGACTCGAGGGAATTTAGTCCCGAAGACGTGCCCTTTATCCGATTACTCATGCACACATAGCACAGCACGAAAGTAGATCCGTCTATGATACGCAGTAATAAGGCAAAAAAACAATTATTCGGCGGTACCTCGGACTCATCCACCTTTGCGCAGGTGCCGAGGGGGGGCTGGGAGTCATACGGGCTATAAAATAGGGTGCGTGGATGTGACTCGCGGTTAGACAGCCACCGACACGAGACTGAGCGAGTGGGTGCGCGAGAGAGAGAGAGAGAGAGATATATATATATATATATATATAGATATATAGATATATAGATATATATATAGAGAGAGAGAGATATGACATTCAATAATGGAAATGCACCCTCTTACACCCACTCGGGGTCGGATGACCGACAGACAGTTTTTTTTACCCCAATACGTGTCTCGTAACAGCCATTAACGCCACGTGTTTTAAGCCGGCTGGCATAGTTAACCCAGGAGCTGCAGGAAGACTCTTAACCTAAGAGCGTGCGCATGGGGAGTATGAGACACCACACGCCTGTGCGCACGTATTTGAGCTGTTCCCATCACTAACATAATTATTTTACCATAAAAGGCATAAACCCCTTCAGACTCATATGACGCAGAGGTTGCCAGATTATCAATAAGAAATAGAGTTCTCTCACTCTGATAATTACCTCTCCAAAATTAGTTTTCTGCCCACAGCTAACTCAAAGGCAACTGCAGATGTTGAAGTAACTAAACAAAAGGTTTCTAAATACCTCTGATGGTAACAAAGGCTTTAAAGTAACCCTAATAGGTTCAAAATTGCGTCATATGTCTGAAACTGATAATACTTATCCATATGCACCTATTTTAGGTTGAATATAAAGGTATTAACCTTTTACAGCAATAAAACAAGTGGAAACAGCGTTTGGATGGTCAAAATCGGCGATACAGGCCGGGAGTTACATAATGTATGGCTGAGGCAACCTCCCTCCCCTCCTCCCCTCCCCTTGTCTGGAGAGACACTGTTATGCAATAGTCTCTCTCTCGCTCTTTCCCACGCTTGGTAACAGTGATGACAACGCCCTGCTACCAACTCGCTAATGTTAGCACGAAAATAGACCACAGAATAAGGGAATAACAGGGAAAATAGGTGATAACTGAAGGAGGGGAGGAAAGTGGGGAAGGAGGGGATGTGGAGGAGTGATATTTGGCATGGCCCAGGGGCAAAAACAAAAAAACAAATTTTTGAGGGGTGTTTTAAATGGATTTTTTTAGGCCCAGGATCTTAAGAGTCTTCCCGCAGTCGCCCGGGGAAACTCTTAAGAGTCTTCCCACACTTTTCGGGTTAAGAGTTTCCCCGGGCGACTGAGGGAAGACTCTCAAGATCCTGGGCCTAAAAAAGTCCATTTAAAACACCCCCGAAAAACTTGAACCCTTTTCCCCTGGGCCATGCCAAATATCACTCCTCCACATCCCTTCCTCTCCCCCCCCCCCCCCCCCTCCTTCAATTATCATCTATTTTCCCTGTTATTCCCTTATTCTGTGGTCTATTTTCGTGCTAACATTAGCGAGTTTAGCAGGGCATTGTCATCAGTGTTACCAAGCGTGGTAATTAGGGGAGAAGTCAGGGAGAGAATTAAGAGGTACCTCCAGTGTCTCTCAAAGCTTCGTGAGTGGAAGGTTGGCTCACACTCATTCACACACACTCTCGCTTTCATTTCGTGATTTTGACCAGCCAAACACTGTTTCCACTTGTTTTATTAGTGTAACTGGTTAATACCTTCATATTAATGGTAAAATAGGCGCATATGAATAAGTATTAACGATATTTATGGTAAAATAACGATGTTAGTGATGGGAACAGGTCAAATACGTGCGCACAGGCGTGTGGTGTCTCATACCCCCCATGCGCAGCCGAGAGGTTAAAGATCTCGCTGAGATCTATTCTTAGGCCAACCTTCTCGATGGGAGAAACCAGCTATTTGACTTAAATAGAGCAGTTTGGTGTGATAGGCCTAATGTGGGCTCTTTGACGGTGAGGGAACCTCCTCGGGACACAAACTATCCTCTCGTCGTTGGTCTGGTGACGCAGTTTGGTCTAGGAGAACCTTTGGAATACAACCCCGTGGCCCAATATTTTGTAGAAAATAGTAGGGACGTGCGTTATGTGAATGGGCTTATGTCTGACTCGCGAGAGAAAAGACTAGAGCACTTTTAAAAAATGCCTCAATAATTTGGTGGATTACGTGATGAACAACAAATTCATTCGCAGGGTTGTTTTTCCGGCCGTCATAGGGTTGGGGGGGAAAATTAGGTCGCGATTGGAATGAGAGCTACCTGCCCGAGCTAAGAGAAATGACGCGCCAACTCCTAACGTACAATGTGGAGACTGCTCGTGTTGGGGGCGGGTGCGGGTGTGGGTGAGGATGTGGTGGATACCGCAGCCTCGTCTCGGGGGTTTCGTCTTTAAATTGCCTATAAAATTGTATTTCCCACCGAGGTGGAGTGCAGTTTTCATCATGCAATCATCAACGAGAGTGGTGTTCCATCCTCCCTCAGAAGATGAGTTCTCTAAACTATTTAACACCCCCACTCGCTTTAGAGGGGGTGGATTTGATCACATTCAAACCGTAAAATTTTCACCATTATCTAGTAGGTTGTTGTTGTTGTTGTTCCCTAAGCTGCCTGGCCGAACAGCCCCGAGTCCCTGAGAAAGGCCATGGCCACGATCGGGCTTTCCCACAGAGCTCTCATTGAGTGTAGATTGTGTTGTTGGTGTAAGTGGTTATGTGAAATGCAGTTTTCTATGATGTGTTTAATGGTATGGGGTGCTGTGTTACATCCCGGGCAGGCGTCGACAACGGAGTCATCCAGTCTCTTCTGATAGCTCAGGAGAGCTGGATGGTGTCCGCATCTCAGCCTGGCCAGGTGGACTCTGTCCTCGCGAGGAAGGGAGGATTCGGAAGGATGGATTTCGGGAGGTCGTGCATGCAGCTGCGTGTTGTCTGTGAGTGAGTGGATGGATCGGTGAGAGATATGAGTATGGATGTGCTTCTGGAAGTTGGTTTGGGGTGGGCAGGGAGGGAGAGAGGACAATAATTGTGTGTGATACCGTGTGCTGGGTGTTGTTTTGATAGTTCTTGGTGTCTGTGGGTGTGTTGCCATGTAGTTTAGTGGGTGGTCGTGGTTCGTGGAGGCTGCTGCCAGGAATTGAGTGCCTCTCATGTCCAGATGGTCTTTGACTTTGAGGATTTTGGTTTCTTGATGTAGGTGATCTGTGGGTGCAGTAGCTGTGCAGCCTGTAATGATCTTCAGGGCTTTGTTTTTAATAGTCTGTAAGGTCTTATGATGTGTTTCAGCTAGGTTAGAAGCCTAGGCTGGGCTTGCGTATTCCATCACTGATCTTATGTATTGTTTATATACTGTGGTGGTAGTTTCTTTGTTGTGTCCAAATTTTGTGTGAGCAAGTGACCTGAGGGTGTTAAGTCTGGGTGTCAGATTCTTTTTAATGTTTGTGGTGTGCTGTTTGAATGTCATATGAGTATCATATGTTACTCCTAGGATTTTGGGTGTGTGTGTATGTGTTAGGGGTGTGTTGTTTATGGTGAGTTGAGGGATGTATTCGTGTTCTCCTGTCCAACTTGTGAGCAGGGTTGCGGTGGATTTGGCTGGGGCTAGATTAAGTCTGTTTGTAGCGCACCAGCCATGTAGTGTGTTGAGATAGGGTTGAAGGAGATCTGTTGCTCTTTTTGGGTCATGGTTTGTGCATGTGAGTGTTATGTCATCTGCATAGGAGGCTAAGTTTATTTGGGGCGTATTGGGTGTAGTTATATATTGCATGTACAGATTGAAGAGTGCGGGCGATAGGACGGATCCTTGTGGGACTCCGTTTGGAAAGTTTCTGATTTTAGATGACTGACCGGCAAAAGATACGTGTGCACATCTGCCTGCTAGGAAGTTGGCCAGCCACCTTTTTGTGTTGTTGTGCATGTTTGTGTTGTAAATTTTGTTTGTTAGGTTGTGGCGGGGGATGGCATCGAAGGCTTTACTAATGTCGAGTGTGGCTAATAGTGATCTGTGTGGTGGTCTAGCTGAGTTGATGCCATCGAAAGCTCTTTGTGTAAGGTCTGTGAGAAGAGTGTTTGTGGAGTGCAGTGGCCTAAAGCCATGTTGTGTTGGAGCAGGTGTAGGTGTAGGTGTAGCAGGTGTAGGTCAGGTGTAATTAGTTGTAATACTAGGCATTCCAAGACTTTGGAGGGGGAGCAAAGGAGTGTGATGGGGCGGTGCGAGGAGGGTAGCGTGGGGTCTTTGTTGGGTTTGGGGAATGTGATGATGATACCATGCTTCCAAATGTCTGGTATTGTGTTGTGTGAATAGCTGTAGTTTGATATGTTAGTGCATGCTTGTATGCCTTATGGTCCCAGGTGTCTGAGGTGTATGTTGCTTATGTTGTCTAGGCCACAGGCGGGTGAGTGCTTGAGATTGTTGATGATATGCTTTGTCTGGTGGTTGGTGAAGGGTGTATAGTCAGGGTCTGTGGGGAATTGTCTCTTACGTCGGATGATACATCGGTCGTCTTTGTGAGGTTTTAGGTGGCTGACATGTGAGAAGTGATTGATGAGAGTGTTTGCTTGTTGTTTACATGAAGGAGTAGAGTCTGTTGTTGCGATTGCAGCATGTGATTGTGTTGTGTTGCTGTTGGAAAGTGTGATGCTGTTTAGTGTTTTGTAGAGTTTTTTTGGGGTTTGTTTTGTGATCAAGTGTTTGTAGGAAGATATTCCAATTTAGTTTTTGTTGTTCTTGTATTTTGTTGTTAGTTTGGGTGTTGAGTGCTTGAATTTGTTGTGTGATGTCTTGTGTGTGGGGTGCTGGGGAGTGTTTCAGTATGTCGCGTTGTCTGATGAGGTTTTGAATTTCTGGTGTGAAGTTGGGGTTGTGTCTTTTTCTGTTACCTCTTGGAATGTGTTTCTTGTCAGCGTTTTGGATAGTTTTATTGAGTATGTGTACAGCATTGTTGATGTTAGTGATGGGTGTACTGTTTAGAGTTGTGAAGTGTTGTTCTGTCTCATTTGTGAATGCTTCCCAGTTAGCTCTTTTATAATTGGTGTATGTATGTTTGTGGCTAGCTGGGGTGAGTCTGGTTTTGGTGGTGATAATGATCGGGAGGTGGTCAGAGCCTAAGGTTCTGACCACCCTCCAGGATGTTGTGGGGGCGAGTTCTGGGGAGCAAAAGGTGATGACTGGAGATGATGGGTTATAGAGGGCTTGGTGAGGAATATGGGTATGTTGATGGATGTCGTTAAGGATGATGAGGTTATCGGTTTGGTTTTGTAGTACCAGCCCTCTGTCTGTGTCGGGGTTGTCGACAAACCATGCCGACGTCTTGGCGTTGAAGTCACCACCCAGGATGATGTGTGGGGTGTGTGGGGTGTTTGTGATGTGTTGTAAGTGTGGTCTGTATTCATTTGGTACTGTAGGGGATGTTTGGGGAGGGATGTATGTGTTTATGATGGTTATGTTGGAGTTGTTGCCAGTGCGTATTTTAATTGACTGTATTTCTGTTGTGTTATCATTTGGGGGGAGGAGGGATTTGGTTTGTACACTGGTTACTATGTATGATATTTCTTTGTGTACCAGGGTGATGAGTCCACCGCCCCCGCCGACAGCCCGGTCTTGTCTGATGGTGGTGAAATTATGAAATGTGGGTGTTTTTTGTGTTGTGCGGAGTTTTGTTTCTTGTAAGATGGCAATGTGTATGTTGTGTTGTTTGATGAAGTGTGAGAGTTCGTGTTTCTTTGTGTTGATGCCATCTATGTTCAGTTGAAGAATGTTAATGTTATGTGAACGATGATTGTTGGGTGCTGCTGCACGAGAGGGGGGGGGGGGGGGGGGGGGGGGGGTAGGGGGGGGCGGGGGGTTGGGAGGGGTGAGGTGGGGGTGGGGATTGGGGAGCAGGAGATGGGGGTTGGAATGGATTAGGATGGGGTGTGGTGTGTTGAGTTGAGGATGTGGATGGTATGGGAAGGTTAGGTGGGTTAGGCAGGAGAGGTGGACGGGTTTTAGGGGGGAGAGTGGATGATATGGGAAGGTTAGGTGGGTTGGGGAGGAGATGTGGACGGGTTTTAGGTGAGGGATTTGACTGGGAGAGGGAGGGGCATGAGGAACAGGTCCAGGTGTTTGTGTAGTGTTTCTTGGAGGCAAGTGTTGCGCAGGTGAAGTGGGTCCAGTTCCCGCATGAATTGCAGAGAACTGAACCCTTAGTATGGCGACTCGAAGTGATGGGTTTTGAGCAAGTTGGACATATGTATGTGTACGTGGGTCCTGGGTTGCTCTCAATGTCTCCGGCTAGAAGAAGTCTTCGAGAAATGACAGCCGGAGAGTCATTTCTCGGTGTAGGAAAAACTGTGTGATGTGTATGTGTGGTGTGAGAGGTGTGGAAATTCCCGGCGCGACCGAAGCCGCTCCAAGGACCCGTGCCCCCAGGGAGGGGGCAGGGGATGGTTGTGACGGTTTGGCTCCCGAAACTGCTCCTAGCGGCCGGCATCCGGTTTTCCTCCACTGGTCGTTGATTTTGTCTTCGGCCGTGGAGGGTCGGCAGCCATCCGCGGTTGTCAGCCTCGGGAGGTGGCCCCACGGCGTAGACGCCGCCACATCAGGACCATTTACATTCAAACTGTAACATTTTCACCATTATCTAGTAGGTTGCAACCGCTGGAGTGGGGGATTTTTCAGCACCCTGGCTAAGCTGGCTAAAACAGCGATGCCCTTTTTATTTCGCAACATCGCGCCCAGCGCCCTTCAGTTTGCCCAAGACGTTGTACAAGATGTGAGCAGCGGCAACAGCGTTGTGAGGGGTTCTTTAAAACAGAGAGGCGTAGAGGCCCTAAAGGGTGTGGTCAGTAGAATAATGAAAGGGGGTAAAAGAAGAAAAAAAGCCACAACGTCAAAGAAGAAGACGAAAACGAATAAAAGGAAATGGAAGCGGGGGAGTGCGTGTCATAAAATGAAAGACATCTTTGACACGCTTTAGTCGCGTGTGGGAAGCGGTTCATAAAAGGAAGCTCCCCTCGCAATTTAATTTATAATAGTTCGAGGGTGAGAGAGACAACATGTCGATGCCGACAGTCCCAGTATCCGAATACGCCCCCAGTATAGTGGGGAATTTCCCAGGATTCACCGACAACGTCTAGTTGAAAGTTCCATCGTGTCTAAGTCGCTCATAGATATTCTACCCGTAAACTTAAGTAGTAATTCGAGACTCAAAGATAAATACTTGGAGTTTTGCATCCCGGGGGTGAAGGGGTCTTTAATTGACCTTTCCAAACTGGTCATAGAGCTTAAACTGGGTCTAACGCAGGCGGATGGGATATCCACATTAGAAGAAGCCATCAATGTTGAATATTGCAATGGCACGGGGAACACCGTATTCAAATCTATCCAAGTCTATATCGGGGACCAAATGGTGGAAACAAATCCCTATTTTAATTACTGGTCCTATATTAAAATGGTGACGAGCAAAATTTTCTCCCACCAAACTCAAGTCTTTGGGAGAATTGGGAAATCTATTTAAAGACTACAAGAACGGAAACATTGTCGATACTTACGATGCGGGATATTTTACTGGGTTACATTCCAAGTATAAAAATATTCTAAAAAACTTTAAAGAACACGGGCTCCATAAATTATGACATTTCCCATTATGTCCGATATAGCCTCGTGTGATCAGTACTTGTGCGATGATGTGCCGATTAGAATTAGGTTAGAATTAGCGAATGAATCTTGGTTTTTGAGTAGTGACGGTGCGGGTGATGGAATAAGAGCCCATATCAATTTCGCCAAACTTTGGGTGACCAGACTCAATCCTTTCCCTTCCGCCCTGGCGGCCTTAAACAATCACCTGTCCGACGGTTAGATTACCAAATCTCTCTTCAATAAAACACTCTACAAATTCCTCGTTCTCGGTAAAATGCAGACGAATATCGTTTGTGATTTGCCTTGGGGTAGCGTTATTCCGGAACGTCTCTACATTGCCATGGTTGATATGAGCGCTTTCGCCGGTGCTTATAATACAAATGGGTTGTTTTTTACCAATGAAAATTTATCCGAAATAACCATATCCGTCAATGGACTGAGTGTTTACAAAAATACGGTCAGTTTTCCTCACGAGTGAGCTCAAGCTTATTATAACACCATAGACAGCCTGGGAATAGAAAATGATAATTTGCTCGAGTTTGATAGTTTTAAGAAAGGTCGAACCATATTGGTGTATAGTTTAACACCCGACGACTTATAGGCTACGTGAGTTGCAGTTGGGATGTGTGTACATGCTTAGATTGATATGCAGGATTCGAAGTTGCATAATAAATCGTAGGCAGTGTCCACCATCCTTTAACTGTCTTCGTGGTGCGATGCATAAGGTGTTGATTTTCAGTGTGAGCATCCTGGGTTCGAATCCACGGACTGCCACATGTGTTTGTAAATTTCATTAATCGATTTTAGGAGTATAGTTGGTTGTTGGAAGGAACATAATAATTGATATTGGTTCAGGGGTAATTTAATCTGGCAACCTCTGCGTCATATGAGTCTGAAGGGGTTAATTGCTCTTTTCATTCACATATGCATAGCCTACGTGAGTTGCAGTTGGGATGTGTGTACATGCTTAGATTGATATGCAGGATTCGAAGTTGCATAATAAATCGTAGGCAGTGTCCACCATCCTTTAACTGTCTTCGTGGTGCGATGCATAAGGTGTTGATTTTCGGTGTGAGCATCCTGGGTTCGAATCCACGGACTGCCACATTTGTTTGTAAATTTCATTAATCGATTTTAGGAGTATAGTTGGTTGTTGGAAGGAACATAATAATTGATATTGGTTCAGGGTAATTTATCGAGAGGACTTCCCTAGTGGTTAAGGCCCCATTAATTGCTCTTTCCATTCACATATGCATAGCCTACGTGAGTTGCAGTTGGGATGTGTGTACATGCTTAGATTGATATGCAGGATTCGAAGTTGCATAATAAATCATAGGCAGTGTCCACCATCCTTTAACTGTCTTCGTGGTGCGATGCATAAGGTGTTGATTTTCGGTGTGAGCATCCTGGGTTCGAATCCACGGACTGCCACATGTGTTTGTAAATTTCATTAATCGATTTTAGGAGTATAGTTGGTTGTTGGAAGGAACATAATAAAGGAACAGTGCCGCTAGAACAAAGTGGCAATCTGAGAATAAGCCTTCAGTTGAAACGGGGATTAGAGAAGAACCTGGTTATTCTAATATTCGTCGATATGAAAGGGGTCATTAGCATAATGAGTTTGGAACAGTGTGCGAAAAACGGAATTTGAAGGTAAATACGGGGAAGAGCAAGGTTATGGTCTTCGAAAGGGGTGAAGTCACAGAGTGTGAGGTGAAGCTGAACGGTCAGGCTATGGAGATCGTCAACTCTTTTAAGTATCTGGGCAGTGTGTTGAGTAAAGATGGGACTATGGATGAAGAGGTGCGGGAGAGGGTACAACAGGGGAAGAGGGTTGTAGGAACGCTAAAAGCAGTATCAAGAAATAGGGTGGTCAGTATGGAAGTGAAGAAGTCCTTGCATGACAGTGTGGTAATCCCGACACTGACTTACGGAAGCGAAGCATGGACGTTGGTTGAGAGACTCAGACCAAGAGTGAGAGCAGTGGAAATGAATTACTTAAGGAGTGCGTGCGGAGTTACATGGAGGGATAGACAGACTAATGAGGAAGTAAGAAGGAGGTGTGGTGTGGAGGTAGATGTGCTGGAAAGTGTGAAAAGGAACAACTTGAGATGGTTCGGCCATATGGAACGTATGGAAAGCGAGAGAATGACTAAGAGGGTGTACGAGAGCGAGGTGGAGGGACAGGGACAGAGGGGGAGAGGTAGACCGAATATGAGGTGGAAGGATGGAGTGAGGAACTACATGAACGAAGGCGGTGCTGGTTGGGGGGAGGGGCGTCGACTGACTGGGGACAGAGGTGCATGGGGGCGGTTCGTTCGTGGCCACCCCTTCGGGGATCACGGCGTCAGGCAATAGATAGATAGATAGATTAGCATAAACGCCGAAAGAAACGTGAACTGCGAAAGTTGGGCTTAAAAAAATGAATAGCCAACACATTTTGAAGGCGCTTAGTGGAAAATTAGATCCCAATAAGATACAATTTCTGGGATGCCTCTCCGTTGATGAAGTAGATAGGGTTGATTTAAAGCTTCATACCATAAGGATGTTATATTTATCGCCAATGTTTTGCCGAAGGAAAAAATACATCTCATGGGACATTGGGCGGTATTTCACGTAAACAAAAAGTGTATTTACTTTTTTGACTCGTACGCCCTACCGCCGAAAATGTACTCACGTCACTTTCGGGAATTTGTAAATAGACACGAGGATTTTACTTATTTAAGATGGGTGTTTAGATTACAAGCAGTAAAATCGCTAGTGTGCGGGGCCTATTGTATTCAGTATGTTTATTTGTGTGCACGAACTGGTATTGTGAATGTGTGCGAGTTTTTGCAACAAAATTATCAGAGAAATAATTATATTAACCCGCTGAGTGCCAGGTCCGTATATATACGGACTAGGGTCTTGTCACGCCCAGTGCCAGGTCCGTATATATACGGACTCGCCGAAAAAAAATCGTAGCAGCGAAACGACTGCACCTATGGCTTTCATAATTCTACCACATGTACCATACCCTTCTGGCTTCTTGCCACTACCAACACAACCCACTCCCCCCCACCCACTCGCTGACTATAGGTCGCCTCACAAGGAAAAAAAAAGGAAAATCTCTGGCGGCGAAACGACTGCACCAATCGGTTCCATATTTGTGTGACAAGTCCCTTACCATTCTGCCTTCCTCCCACCACACCCCCAACCGCCTCCCACCACCCACTTCCAGCGTATCCGTACGAAGAAAAGGAAAAAAAGGAAAATTTGTGGTGGCGAAACTACCTCACCAATCGGCTTCATATTTGTAACCAGTCAATTACGCTTCTACCTTCCCCCCACCATCCCCCAAACCACCCTCCTACCTATATGTTCCGATACCATAAAAGTCGATGATTTACGCTGAAAATTTCAGCTACATTCCGGACCATGGGGACCTGATTTCTGGGGAAAATGGACAAGGGGAGTTTTTTTTTTACCATTATCCTTCCTTTCTCACCCAACTTGATAGATTTAGCAAAAAAAAATAAATTAAAAAATCCTCTGGCACTGGCAGATGAATAGGGTCAATAATTGTCTGGCACTCTGCGGGTTAAGAATGATAGACATGTTTGACAATATGTGTATAAAACATTACACATGCCCGATTGTAAGGCCGTATTTTGTTCAGGCTTAAACTACCGTTATTGTTTGAAGCTGTGCACATCCGCGCAGCCAAGCCGATGACGTGGTTTTGAATCTGGCCAATGGGGGCGAATCGTAGGCCTAGTTAACGATTCAGGGGGAAATGCCACGGGGTGGGTTCCCAGTGCGGGGGAAAGGCAGTCATAATCCATCAACCCACACGTCTACAACTTGACAGGTAAGTCTCACATCCGACCGCTCATTGTGTTATATTTCCCGAAATTGTATCTCGCGATTGATGAAGTCACTAAATTATAGTATTAATAGTAGTAGTTACTGTGTTATAATTGGGGTTGATTTATATGTCTTGTTTTTTTTAATTCGGTGACAGTTTTTGTTTTTCCCCAAGTTGCTTGAGCGCGGCGCTTCCAATATACGTACAAACAAGATATAAGAAATTACCATACACAACCATTTTTAAAGTTGATACTTTTCCCAAAGTTAGTGCAACGTTTCAAAAATAGTATAGTATAGTATAGTTAATAAACACCTAGTTTTTAAGATGACACGTTGGGTTCAAGGTGATATAAAATATGTCTTTTCTCATTGGTTTATTAGAACTGAATACGGGACAGCAGAATTCACCGTCGGAAGGGACGGATGAGAAGGCGCCAATGACACCGACCGAGCTCTTTAAAGGTTTGTATTAAAATAGTGTAGCGAGTTTCCATTATAGAAAAATGAAATGTCGTAAATATAAAGTGACCAGCCTTTTTTTTAATATTGTATCAAGCAATTGATTAGGTCATTACCAAAAAAAAATATGTGGATACACATTTATTTTAAGTTGGCGAGTGGCGTTGTTATTGAAATAAGCATAATTACTTTTTTCCAACGTTGAGTGGGTTTCAAATAAGAGTGTTTTTGCCAACGTAGCGACACATATTTTGTTTTTAACTTTGTGAATGGTGTGGTTATTCAAATAAGCGTAATAACTAGCGTTCTATTATCATAATCTGATATGATTATATATTTTGAAAATATTCAAATTCTAAAATTTTTTTTTATATCTTTTCAGAGATGGGCGAAGCCGGTGTGAGTATTAACATAAACTTCGGAAACCACGGTTCTGTCTCCATCAACTCTCTGCAGAAACGACCACCCACTCGAGATAATCCCAGCCGGGGGAAGTCTCGAAAGAACGAAGATGTGGATGGGGGAGAGGAGGCAAAGAGGACGCCCCCGCGTCTACTCAAGTCCCAAATGGGGCCTACGCCCCCGTCCACGCCTCTAATAGAGACCCGTGGAAGAGGTGTCACCCCGACATCCTCGCGAGGGTGATGAGTGGGGCGGTGGGGAATATTCCCCGAGTGACATCTACAGCACCTCCCACGGTAAACGCCGTGGTGATGAGGGGGGGGACGGTGCCCGTGCCCGTGGCTAGCGTCGAGGCCGCGGGGGTGGTGAGCCTGCCCGCGGGGGTGGGTGGGGTGGTGAGCGCGCCCGCGGGGGTGGATGGGGTGGTGAACGCATCCGCGGTCGCCGTAAACCCCACCCCACGTCACCCGGGATCAGACGACCGCGCCCACCCCCTCCACCTCCACTCAGACCGCCCCCCGTAGCACCTTGAACACCCAGGATGTGGTAGTGAATCCCCGCACTATTGTGGGTCCTCTGATTGGCGCCCCATTGCAACAACAACAACCGCTGAAAAGACGTCGACAGCCCCTTCGCCAGATCTCCCCGCCAGGAGATGCGGTTGAGGGGGGTCGAGTCGAAAAATCAAGCAAACGAAAGGGTGCGGAGAAAAAGAGTGGGGGAAATGAAAAGAACGAAACAAACGAAACAAAAACCCCAAGGTGTCGATTTGGATTTGCTTAATAAGAGTTTTTTAATGACAACGCTGAAAATATGGTACCTTCCGAAGGTGCCCACTCATATGTCTGATTTACTTGACAGTTCTATACAAGCGGGATTCATGGATAACCGATTGATGGATATAAGTGCTTTGGAGGACTTTTTTGCTTAGTCGATGAGGAATGCCCGTGCCTAGCCTAGTATGGTTTAAAACCAAAACAAAATTAGTGCCCCTCAAAGTTGTGTGTGTGTGTGTGTGTGTGTGTGTGTGTGCGTGTGTGTGTGTGTTCACAATGTTTACTTTATAAAGATAAGTCTTTTATGAATCCCAACTGGTGTATTGTTACGACCGGCACTACGAAATAAACAAGGGCACTTAAGAATGGACTAGATGATAGGCTATATCTGCAACAACGGTACGCTAATTCCAAACCCTCGAACTATTACGCCGGTGAACAAAACACTTAAAACCCTCCAGAGTTAATCTACTGGATAACGGGGTATCAATTAACTGGGGTTTAGTGCACTTCTACAATGGCTTACCGATGACGGCAAAACCTACTCACAACAGGAGTATTTTACGTTAATAAAATGCTCTTAACCCGGGAACTGAGGGGAGACTCTTAAGAGTTCCCCCGGCGGACTGCGGGAAGACTCTTAAGAGTCAGAGAAAAAAAAAAAATCAACTTTTGACATATTTTTTTTTTTTTTTTTTTTTTTTGGCCCCTGGGCCATGCAAAATCTCAGTCCTCTACCTCCCCTCCTTCCCCACTTTCCTCCTCTCCTTCAGTTATCACCTATTTTCCTTGTTATTCCCTTATTCTGAGGTATATTTTTGTGCTAACATTAGCGAGTTGCAAGCAGGGCGTTGTCATCACTGATAGCAAGCGAGTGCAAGAGAGAGAGAGAGAGTATCGATCGACTGTGTCTCAGTGGCCTTGGGGGAAATTGGCGGGAAAGCAGCTTGCCTCACCCATACATTATACAACTCGCGGGCTATATCCAAACGCCGTTTTCACTCGTATTATTGTTGTTTCAGGTTAATACCTTTATAATCAACCCATAATAGGCGCGTATGGATAAGTATTAATGCTATTTATGGTAAAATTAATATTTTAGTGACGGAAACACCTCAAATACATGCGCACAGGGAGAGGTGTCTAATTACCCCCATGCGCACTTGTTAGGTTAAGTAATAACAATGCTTGAATAAACTATAACAAGATTTAATATAGGTGTATATGCTTACATTAACTTTAGTGTGAGTCTGTACTCAACACTAAACTCTACAATGCTCTATGAGAACACTGGAAGTCTAGTCCTACAGCAATCAGATAAAGAATATTCTGAAAACGTCTGATGCTCTAAGATGCTCGTTAATATAGAACATAAATAATGCAGGGGCAGGACACCAAAACGTGTATCTTAAATACACAAAAAAGTAGGATACATATATATAACAAGGGAGTGCAACAACTCTGTGACAGCACTAATAATCGCCACTCAAAACAGTACTTCCTTAGCCAACGTAACAGCCAAACTGGGTTGTGCACTATGCATCAACCTAGGCTAAAATAAGGCGTGAATAATTCCTAAAGCATACACAATTAAAGTTAATAAACACAATGCTGTCTTTCTCACTAATAAAGTCTAGCAGTGGCATAAAAGATACTAGGAAACTAGGCAGAGCGCACGCATGCTCGTAGCCTAGTGTCTCCCCTTGAACAGATTTTCCTTATGTTACGTTAAGTGACTTGGAGGCTCTCTTGGTAAGTCCAGATCTCAAGTATCTGGTCTTACCCTGGCGCTCCACAAAGGTCAACAAAATGAGGTAGCAAGCATACAGGTAAGTGTAGGCAAAAGCCCTTCACCTGTATACTGCTACACTCGCAAAGGAATATATGCACAAGGGTTACAGGCTAGCTAGCTTCGTCGATGTTGTACAGGCTCTGACTTGCCACATACATAACTCAGACAACGACCAAAGATACCTTCCACTGTCTAACATTAAATAATCAGAAAGAACAGCTCAATAATTAGAAGCACCCCAACACTAGGCTACCATATGACTATGACTCTACTAATCCCTAAAGCTAGTGCAAACATAAATGTGAGAGCTGGTGCTGGTAATATGACTGACCGACTATGGAAGTCGTATGCAGAACCAGAAGGGATAAGTAATTGAATAAAGATGGAAGTATGAAAAAGAAGAAGTTCAGAGAGAGAGATAGTAGTACAGGGGGTTAGATGGGGGGACAGATTGCAAAGGACATGTAGGACCAAACACGCTGTGCCAAGCTCTGCAGGAGAAACGCGAGCAGGAGCCCCCTCAGCACTAACAAAGGCAGCAGCACCCAATCACAGACGACTACGTCATGAGGAGCAAGCGTCATATGACGCGTCAGGCCCGCCAGCCAATCATGAGCATGGGAAACTCCTCCGAGCGAGGGAGGCAGCACATACATACACACACACATAATACAACCTCGCTCTTTCTCCTTAACTTCACACAATGCATCTTATATTCTATCAATGATATAATATACTTCCAAGTGTCACAGACAAGAATAAAGATCACCACTGATCTGTCTGTGACAACATGAACTCTATGAAAGAAAGGACATCGTTCTACAATTATTGTAGCCCATTTCACTGCCCTTGCGAGCTCTAGCGATACGAGTGCATTCTGGCAAGCTGGCCAGCGTAACACCCCACCCAAGATGTGGGACGTTTCAGCCTCAGGTGAACTCCACATCTGACCAGACAGAATGCCCACCAACCTCGCATCACCCAGCTACTCTCCCAAGTTGTGAAAACAAGGCACGATCACAAACATAAAACACTGCATTATAAAACAAAATCTGCACAACACTTCCCCAAAATAATAGCATCATAATAATTATATCACGCTCAACGAGCAAACTTCACCAAGCCTAGCCTACTAAGACAACAACTCAGAGTGTCTTAGATTCTTGCTGTGATATACTGCACTTATATACTATCAAAAAGAAAGAGTTTTTATGTGAGGTTTTTATATTTTTGAATAGTGTTTTTGGCGGCGTTGCACTACAGGGGCAAGCCTAATTTTTCTCTACTCTCAAACAAACACTGACTGAACGGCGAGGGTTCTCCTTGCAACATACCCTCCCGTGACAAACAATCAGCCAAAACATTATCAGTGCCCTTAACATGCCACACATCCAACTTGTGTTCCGGCAGCAAAACAACACATGACACTGATAAACTGCCCAGTTCATCACAAGACTGGCACTTCTCTTTGCTCTTTCCGGCAACGGGGCCTGCCAATAACCTTTCACTAGTTCTACCTTAGTGATAAACGAGGCAGCCCCGATGCGGTCTATGGGGTCGTCAACTCTCGGTAATGGATAGGCGTCTGTCAGGGATAATGCTTCCACACTCTTGCAATCAACACAAACACGGATCTTGCCACTTAACTCAGGTTGCAAAGTTACTGGCAACGACCACTCACGATATCGCTTATCCCTCAGACCCTTTTCCCACATGTATTCTAGCTCTGCTTTCACGACAGGCTGTTGAGCAGAATTTATACGGTAGGGAGTTAACTTGAGCCTTGCACTGTCTCCAGCCTCCATGTCGGATTCTACCCCGTACATCAGGTGGAGAAGCAACAAACATGCGGACGTACTGCCACAACCTAGTAAACAACTTCTCTTGGCGCTCAGGAACAAGAGGTTGCAACTTATCTCGAAGAACAACATGCCTAGTGCCCTCCCACAACTCAGCCGAGACCGTAGTTTCTACACTATAGTCTCCCTCCTTCTCCACCTTTGTCCCTAGAACAGCCAGGTCATGAGAGGGACAATCTGTACCACCTGTGCAGTCACTCCCATAGTTCATAATTGCTAAGGCTTCCCCGCCGATACCGTACATGCGCACCCCCGCATTCCTTGCGACTACATCTGCCTGCGCAGCATCACCGCCTTAAGCGACATGGCCAGATACAGTCGGTCTATGGTAGGGCTGTTGCATTTTACTAGGGCAGTATTGGGAGGCTATGCGACGACCGGGCGCATCCACTCCACAGCCAACCTCACCAATCTGCTCAATGTCCTGATTCTGACCACCACCCTTAGCAGCCATGGGTCGACCCTGACCTGACAACCATGCCAAAGCCTCGTCGCCCACCTTGAACCACTGAAACAACGAGGCCAACGGTTTACTAACACTCAAGTTACCTGCCAGCGGAACATCGTGCACCGCATGAGTTGTGAGGCCTGGGTGCTCGGCACAAACAGTGGGGTATAAACCGAGCAGGTGCTGGAGCGCTGCACACTGCTGCTCAGGCAGGTGCTCAAGCGCTTCCACAGCCACCTGACTCGTGTCCCCCGCCCACTGCTCCGCCGAGACATGACAATCCCAACTATCCTCCACCTGTGCCCCACTGCCCCCCTCTCCTTCTCTACCTTGGCCGCTACAGACCAACACAGGGACAGTAGGGTGCTCAGGTGGTTGCCTCGCAAACTCCTTTAACAGGTTCACATGACATGCTTCCCCGTCCTCGAGTTCAATAGCCCCGTTCCCACAACTCTCGAGACTCAGATCTTCCAGTTGTCCCTGGGAACTACTCTGTCGCGGAGTGCCATCACGCCCTACCATGTCACTAGGGGGGACAGGTTCTGGGGCCACTCCGGAGCTCATACTGGGTGCAAGTACCGAGTCAACAAGGAGTGTCGCTGGATCCAAACTCTCAACCCGACCAGCCTTGACTTTCTCCTTCCGACCCTTCCTCCGCTGGTCTAGAACTTGGTGACTAGGCTGTGACACCTGAGCGGACTGAGATCTCTCGAGCCCCTCTTGCCCCTCCCTACTCGTGTCGGCCGCCCTCTCGGCAACGACTAAGGGTGGAACCTCGGAAGTGGGCACCGCAAAGTCATTGCCGAGAAGGAGGTCGACCCCCTCAACTGGCAATTTCTCCACTACACCCTCATCCAATTCCTGTGTCACACCGTCCACCTCAAGCTCTACTCTGACCAGCGAGTAAGACCAAGTAGCATTGATACCTTGAACCACCACAACCCGAGATGTGTTAATAGGCTTGCCAGTGAAATTCTGAATCAGTGTCTGGGAAGCACCCGTATCACGCAGCAACTCAAGCCTATGCTCCACACCAGCCCCCCTCACAGTGCCGTGCCCCCTATGACCACAAAAAACATCACGGAGGGGTGACGAGCCCTCCTGCTGCTTCTGCACCGGCGATGACTTCGCAACCGACTGTTTACCCCAGGCAAACGAGGAATACCTCAAAGACACGCTAATATTGCTCACTAGTGACACCACTTCTGTAGGTGGTGCGCTCGGACATGAGCGCGCAATATGCCCCTTCTCATGACACTTGAAACACTCCACTTCACTCTTGGACTTCCTCTGAGGTGAGGAAGGGCCCTGCCCTTTCTTAAACGGGAAGGGTTTCGACTTGGGTTCATAATTGGCAACAGTACTCTTAATGGATAATTGTTTGTGTCATTAATTCGGGGGGTGGGGTGGTACGCTCCTTGTTACCTGCCTCAGCTCTCTGTGAAGACCCGCACCCACGAATCAATGACACCCTAAGGTCAGCCAGCTCAGCCTTCTTCTTCAGAGTTTTTGGTTTCTTTTCTTTCAGGTTAAGAGTCAAGTCACTGCCAGTACATTTAAAAAATTGTTCCAGCAACACTAATTGCTTAACTGCATCAAAAGTATTTGCCTTCTCCGACCTTAACCAATTTTCAAAGGCATCTGACAGCTCTCTAGCGTGTTCCTGGAAAGTACTCTCCTTTCTTTTTGGAACCGCCCTAAACTTCTGCCTATAGGTCTCTGGCTGTAGCTCATATGCCCTCAGGACAGCCTCTTTCAACAACTCATAATTCACACAGGAATCTAGGGGCAAAGCATCGTACGCCTTGAGTGCTTTCCCCGTCAATCGTGAAGAAACGAGGGCTGCCCACTTCTCCTCGGGCCATTAGTGCTCCTGGCACTTTTTCTCGGAGAAAAAATTCTGTAACTCCTAACTCATCAAACACTGGAACCAACTTAAGTAGATGCGACAGGGACTGGTCATGGGCTCGACCCCCCTGGGCGACCCGATTCCTCGTCACCTCTACACGAGTATTCTCTAGGTCAACATCGGCACGATACCTTTCAGACTCAAACTTGAGCTCAGACTCTCGCTCACGCTGCTCGAGCTCAGCCTCTCGCGGCTGCCGCTCAGCCTCATACTTATACTTGAGCTCAGCCTCATGCTTTCGCTGCTCATGCTCATGCTTTCGCTGCTCGAGCTCAGCCTGTCGCTCCTGCTTTCACTGCTCGAACTCAGCCTCATGCTTTCGCTGCTCGAGCTGAAACAACATCTCGGGAGTCAACCCCTGAGGAGGGGGTGCTACTACCGGGGACCCACCCAATGAGTCACTTAGAGGCATACCCAACCGCCAGCGGGCCTCGGCCTGCAGGAACGTACTCGGCTCCGGGCCCCGAGGGGGCACCATGACAGGAGTTGAGTGGAATGGGGGCTGGGACGAAGGTGCCCAAGCTCCCGCTTCACCCGAAACCCCATGCACCCCACCCAGCACACAGGCACCCAGCTCACTTCTCGACATACCGCTAGTACCGGAGAACCCTAAGACTGTGGCCACACACTGCAGTCCGTACCGGTCTAGCCCCGACACACGATCCGCTGACACAGGCTCCTCCAAAAATCTCCGAGCATCCTCCTCATTGTTCACCACCCGAATGCCGTTAAACAACTCCACCTTCTCCACCTCCTCGCCTGCCTCTCGCACTGTGCCCTCACTATGCTCAGACCCGTCCAGTGACATGATGGAGTCAACAACAAAAAATCTCAGTCAAGACAAAAGTAGTCAAACTTTCGCGTAGCTTTATTCACCAAAAAATATTCGAAGATGTTTTCGAGTGCAATACTAGGTCACCAATAACTCCAACAAGTTCTATATATCCTCAAAACAATGTCTGCTGCCAACAATGCGAGAAATAAATTCAACCCCAAATGGCAATTAGATTTCACCAAAAAAAAAATGCAATATTCAGTTCACTATATTATGGTCTAAGGTCGCCATTTGTTACGACCACCGGCACTACGAAATAAACAAGGGCACTTAACACCTTAAGAGCGGCCTATGCGGTTTATTTATATGTACCGCCCAGCGGGGTGTTTTTAGCCAAAATAGGGCTGTTTACGTGATAATTTTCATGCCTAAATAAGACCCAGAACGTAAAACAAGTATCTATCCCTGAAAGGGCATAAACAGAGCTTTCGAATGACACCATAACGATCCTTTTATGATGGCTAGTTTTCTTGCAATAACCGTGCAACGCTAGTGCAAAAAGCATGTAATTAGCCACTTTCCCGATACAATTCCTTATATAGCGAGTGAGAGAGGGAGGAGGGAGCTGGGATTTGTATCAGTATGTTCGCCGCGGTGGTCTGGAGCAGTCATACGCTCGCTACTCTCCTGCCACTACTTGTCTCTCTCTCTCAGCAACATTACGTGCTGAAATTGCCACTCGACCTATGTCGAGCGCCGCCACATAGTCCAGCTTTATTTAACTCGACTTATGCTGCTCGCCGCTAATTAAGGGTTAAGAATGGACTAGATGATAGGCTATATCTGCAACACCGGTACGCTAATTCCAAACCCTCGAACTATTACGCCCGTGAACAAAACACTTAAAACCCTCCAGAGTTAATCTACTGGATAACGGGGTATCAATTAACTGGGGTTTAGTGCACTTCTACAAAGGCTTACCGATGACGGCAAAGCCTACTCACAACAGGAGTACTTTACGTTAATAAAATGCTCTTAAGTAATAACAATGCTTGAATAAACTATAACAAGATTTAATAAAGGAGTATATGCTTACGTTAACTTTAGTGTGAGTCTGTACTCACCACTAAACTCTACAAGGCTCTATGAAACACTGGAAGTCTAGTCCTACAGCAATCAGATAAAGAATCTTCTGAAAACGTCTGATGCTCGTTAATATAGAACAGAAATAATGCAGGGGCAGGACACCAAAGCGTGTATCTTAAATACACCAAAAAGTAGGATACATATATAACAAGGGAGTGCAACAACTCTGTGACAGCACTAATAATCGCCACTCAAAACAGTACTTCCTTAGCCAACGTAACAGCCAAACTGGGTTGTGCACTATGCATCAACCTAGGCTAAAATAAGGCGTGAATAATTCCTAAAGCATACACAATTAAAGTTAATAAACACAATGCTGTCTTTCTCACTAATAAAGTCTAGCAGTGGCATAAAAGGTACTAGGAAACTAGGCAGAGCGCAAGCATGCTCGTAGCCTACTGTCTCCCCTTGAACAGATTTCCCTTATGTTACGTTAAGTGACTTGGAGGCTCTCTTGGTAAGTCCAGATCTCAAGTATCTGGTCTTACCCTGGCGCTCCACAAAGGTCAACAAAATGAGGTAGCAAGCATACAGGTAAGTGTAGGCAAAAGCCCTTCACCTGTATACTGCTACACTCGCAAAGGAAAATATGCACAAGGGTTACAGGCTAGCTAGCTTCGTCGATGTTGTACAGGCTCTGACTTGCCACATACATAACTCAGACAACGACCAAAGATACCTTCCACTGTCTAGCATTAAATAATCAGAAAGAACAGCTCAATAATTAGAAGCACCCCAACACTAGGCTACCATATGACTATGACTCTACTAATCCCTAAAGCTAGTGCAAACATAAATGTGAGAGCTGGTGCTGGTAATACGACTGGCCGACTATGGAAGTCGTATGCAGAACCAGAAGGGATAAGTAATTGAATAAAGATGGAAGTATGAAAAAGAAGAAGTTCAGAGAGAGAGATAGTAGTACAGGGGGTTAGATGGGGGGACAGATTGCAAAGGACATGTAGGACCAAGCATGCTGTGCCAAGCTCTGCAGGAGAAATGCGGGCAGGAGCCCCCTCAGCACTAACAAAGGCAGCAGCACCCATTCACAGACGACTACGTCATGAGGAGCAAGCATCATATGACGCGTCAGGCCCGCCAGCCAATCATGAGCGTGGGAAACTTCTCCGAGCGAGGGAGGCAGCACATACATACACACGCACATAATACAACCTCGCTCTTTCTCCTTAACTTCACACAGTGCATCTTATATTCTATCAATGATATAAAATACTTCCAAGTGTCACATACAAGAATAAAGATCACCACTGATCTGTCTGTGACAACATAAACTCTATGCAAGAAAGAACATCGTTCTACGATTATTGTAGCCCATTTCACTGCCCTGGCGAGCGCTAGCGAGTTACGGGTGCATTCTGGCAAGCTGGCCAGCATAACAGTATTAGAATTAATGTATTACTATAGAATTATTTTATGTTTGGGTGTGTATAACACCATAATTCAACTGCATGTATTATAATTAATGTATTACTATTGCGTTATTTTATGTTTGGGTGTGTATAACACCATAATTCAACTACATGTATTAGAATTAATGTATTACTATTGAGTTATTTTATGTTTGGGTGTGTATAACACCATAATTCAACTGCATGTATTAGAATTAATGTATTACTATTGAGTTATTTTATGTTTGGGTGTGTATAACACCATAATTCAACTGCATGTATTAGAATTAATGTATTACTATTGAGTTATTTTATGTTTGGGTGTGTATAACACCGTAATTCATACATTGACTCTAGCACACGCATACAATATTATATGCGAATTAGCAAATGTACTTTTATAATATGGGACTAGGTAAATGTAGCGTAGCTTTTATATCAAAGACGCACGAGTGTATTTAAAATAATAATAAAATGTAACGAGTTAAATTTGTTTCTTTGTCGCAAATATATGTTTAATTTTATATGTATGGTCTTAATATGAATATAAATTCTAATTACAAATGGGGCAATTTAAACCATATATATATATATATATATATATATATATATATATATATATATATATATATATATATATATATATATATATATATACTGTATATATATATATATATATATATATATATATATTATTATATATATATATATATATATATATATTGTTACGACTGGGGTTCAAATATATCAGGGCTCTTATTCATTGGACTAGTAATGGCATAAATGTTACAACGGAAAGCGCTAGCTCCTACCTCTGATGTATATTCCCAGTGAACAAAGAACACAAATACTCTACAGAGTTCTATATGCAATAATAGGCTATCAAACTCTCAATAAATGTGCGTCTAATCTAGGCTTAATGTTATGTGAAAACAGCCTATTACTACCTATAACCGAAGGTGCTTGGTTATGGTATGCAAAGTAAGGTGGTAAGAGAAGTTACAGCTTACGTTACTTTAATCAATAAATGTCAGGCACTCCTGCATGAAAGAAAGTGCACTAAAGTCCTTCAACACTAACAAGGAATCTTCTTTAAATGTTAGATGCTATAAAGATGCTCGTATCGGAAATGGAACCCAAAAAGGCAGGCAGCGGAACAATGCTCATGCAGGCTATGCACACAAAAAGGCAGAATATATAATGCCGTCGGAGCCAAGAATATCCTAAACACTTCAACAATAATAATCGCCACGACAAGGCAGTATTCCTATCAACAAAAAGAGCCTAAGTCGTTTGTGTCTCCATACATCAAACTAGGCTGCGAAATGCTTGTGTAATCATAAATGGGTATGCATAAAAAGAGTAATTAGGTTAATATACTTAATTTCTACTGTGACTGATAAAGTCTAGCTAGAGTCAATGATACGAGATACTGGTGCGCATGGCATGCTGCATAGCCTAGTGCAAATCTCAAGTCTGTGCGTCAAATATTACGTTATAATGAAGGGTAGCTCTCTTGAGAAACCTTAATACCGAAGTATTAAGCGTTCTCCTGGCGTACCTCAAAGACAAACAATCGAGACTAGAACAGTGCAGAATGGTATAGGCAAAAAGCCCTCATTCGTGCAAGCTCTACTCTCAATGGCACACAGACTAGAATTTACTCAATCAACTCCAGTTCTTAGGTATGTTGTGCAGCTTTTAACTAAAGCCAGCACTCATAGGAAACAATACCTTATAATATCAGACTCCTAGTCTAGCATTATCTAATCCAGCAGAACAATAATAATTATAGGAAGCGGCAATATGAAAGCCAACCAATGCTTCGTGATCCACTTATCCTAACAACTAACATACATGGGTTATATCAGACCTTAACGCACAATACAACTGGCCAGCATTAAGCTGATTTTGCAGAGTTAACCAGAGGGGGTATAATATTAATAAAAGGTGGTGAAAGATATGAAAAAAGAGAGAGGTAGGCAGAGGAAAAGATTCTCAGGTGCGGAGCGGGAGACAGGTAGCAAGGGATAAAGATGAACGCGTTCTAGAAACCAGATCTGAGGGAGAGAGTGGCGAGGAACTGTATATATACTCGCACTAGCTCGAGGAGCGTGGGAAAAAAGCGGTTACAAGTCCTCTAGCCACTAGCAAGGGAGCTAGCAGCATGGTAAGGACCTCTCTCCACCAACCCCCGCGAGGCAGCCAGCCGTGACGTCATCGAGCGGGACAAAAACACTGTGCGCTCCCTCTCACTCTGTTCTACTCTCTCTCTCTCTCCCAGATCCCATCATTACTAGTTAATGATAAAACATATACTTTACAATTAAATATATAAAGCCTTGACATGGGTGATAACAAAGAGCCTTTCTGGACTGCCCATGACACAAGCTTTCATATGAAATAAAGCACACTCTAATACATAAACTGTAGCCCCATCCACTGCCCTGGCGATCCTAGCGAGTCACTGTAGGACAAGCCATGCGGTTCTAACGGAGTGGTTAACGTCACACCCCCCCCCAAGATTTTTCTCAGAGGCCCCAAGGCTCACAAAAATCTGATGGTTAGAACCCATGCTATATCTCCACTTCCCATCACCCAGCGGCAGTAAAAGATCTGGCACAGTTCTTCAACAAAACATTTTTCAAAATTATAACCCTCCCCAACACCATAGGTTAAATTATATGTAGTTATGCTCCTCAAGAGCGAGCTTCTCTAGACCAGCATTCTGAGAGGAGTGCAACTCAGAATTACTGCTATAACATACTAAACAAATTCAACTATCAAAGACAGTTTTTATTTGATTTTTATGTTTATAATTTGTTTATTTCGGCTGCACTATAGGGGCAAGCCTAGTTTTTTTTTCTATATCAAACGCTCAACTCCTGCTTTACGACCCAATACGCTGGGCTACAACCGCGAGCCAACAAGCACCAAGCGCAAAATACTATTCAAACTAAAGCAGGAGGCTACCTGTGTGTCAATCTACCCAGGATCATATACCCTTGAACGACCATCTGCAACCACGTTGTCACAACCGGCAATATGGCGTATATCCAGGTTATATACCAATAACCTTAGTGACCACCTGGTCAGCCTCATATTCCGATTGTGAAACTGGTCCAAGAACTTGAGAGGGTGATGATCTGGGTAAACTACAATGACCGGACCATAGGCTGGAACATAGACCTCAAAATGCCCAAGCACAACAGCCAGTAGCTCCTTCTCGACAACAGAGCAGCTCCCCTGGGCTGAATTGTACTTCTCCGAGCAGAAACTAACAGGATGCTCCAGCCCATCATCGTCCTTTTCCACAAGGACGGCACCAGCCTCCACACCACTAGCCTCCGTTGCTAGTTGGAAAGGTAGGCTAAAGTCAGGGGCCCTGACGATCGGGTGAGTGCACAACAGGTGTTTTACTTCCCTAAACACCTTCTCACACTCAGGTGCCCATTTGAACTTCTTATCCTTCCAGTTATCCTCCACCTGAGCTTGACTGTCCCGTTCTCCTTCTCCACCTTGACTGTTAAACGTCATCACAGGCACAGTGAGAGGCTCAGGGGGGTGCCTCTCATACTCCTTTATGGGATTAACATGACATAACTGATTGTGCTTCCGTCTGTCTGGAGTGGCTACCAAGTAATCCAGGTCTGATAGCTCCTCCACCACCCTATAAGGACCAGCGTACTTCGCGGATAAGGGGTGACCTACAAGGGGCAGTAGAATCAACACCTCCTGACCCACGTGCAACTCCCTGAGTTCAACCTTGAGGTCGTACCTGTCCTTCCTGAGGGCCCGAGAGCTAGTCAAATTACGGCCAGCCAACTCCAGACTGCGCAACATCCGTTCTCAACTGTTGAGGGCACACTTGAGCATAGAACAAGGTTTTTCTGCGCCCTCCCATACTTCTTCAACCATATGGAGAGGCCCTCTGACACGGTGTCCAAAGACGAGCTCATTAGGGCTGAATCCCAAACTCTCCCCAGGTACCTCCCACACAGCAAACAAAACACATGGCAGGCCAAGATCCCAATCCCTCCCACTCTCAAAGCAACAACAACGAAGCACAGATTTCAAGGCTGAGTGCCATCGCTCCAACACACCCTGGCTCTCCGGATGATACGCAGATGACACAACCCCAACAATCTCATGCTGCGGCATTGCTTGAACCAAGAGGCTAGAAGTGAAGTTGGGTCCCTGGACTGACTGAATCCCCTGCGGGTACCCATACCGGGAAAAATTCACTAGCAAGCTTCGGACCACCGTCTTCGCCGACCCATTTCTCATAGGATACGCGTCAGGGTACCTTGTTGCTACATCTCCCGACTGTGCATCACTGTCTCCTTCAACTCTTTCGTCTTTTTAAGCCCATCCTCTGCCCCTTCAGGAACAGTTACTGGGTCTTCTCCAGACTCGAAATGTGGTCCTAATAATGAGTCCCCGAGAAGGTCCGTCGACACTAAACTCTCAACCGCATCAACTTTCAACCCCTTCTCGGTACCCTTCCTCCGCTGATCTAAAGACTGTTGACCAGAATGTGACTCCCTGGATGCAAGTGAACGGGTGACAACACACGCCATAGGTTGCCCCTGACACTTCTCAACCCACTCCTGCTCCTCCCTACTCACGTCGGCCGGCTTCTCGGCAACGACCAAGGGTGGAGCCTCAGAAGTAGGCCCCGCAAAGTCGTTGCCGAGAAGGAGGTCGATGCCCCCAACGGGTAACTTCTCCACAATTCCTACATCCAGGTCACGAGTCACACCATCAACTTCCATCTTCATTCTTACAAGCGGGTATGACCTTGTTGCATTAACTCCCTGAACCACAACCACCCGCGCCGTATTTACAGGTTTACCAGTGAAATTCCTCAACAATGTTTGCGATGCCCCAGTGTCACGCAAAATTCTCACCTCATGTCTTCTCAGTTACTCAGTTACTTGTTCGTCAAGGGGAATCCACGCAATGCGAGCTAAGCTCATTATTATCGCGCCTCCTTAACTGGGAATGTATTGCGTGAAATGCATGTTAAGTGTTTTTTATGTACTGTTGGAATGGCTGTGGATGTGTGTGTAGTCTGTATTTAGCCAATTGGCGACATTGGAAACGAAGGCTTAGGGTGGATCTGTATGGTACCATTCTCACTATAGACGGTACCGTCTCGCCCGAAGGCTTAGGTAGCCATCAGCTTAGGTGAACCATATGATACCCATCTCGCCTTGTACCATTTTTGCCAACCCCAGATGGGACGTCACAACGTCGTCCACTTATTCCAGGTACCTATTTACAGCTAGGTGAACTGAGGCTAACACATGAAAGGAGACAAGCCCAATTTGTCTCCGCCCGGTCTGGGATTGAACCCCCGACCCCTCGTGTGTGAGACGAGAGCTCTACCTACTAGGCTACGGGCCTACAACCGAGTCCCCTGTGGTCAATAAAGGCATCACGGACAGGGAATAAGCCTTCCGGATCCTTCTGCACTGGCAGTGTATTTACCTTGGAAGAAATGCCTCTAACAAACTCCGATGTCCTCTTGAACACTCCAATGCCGTGAGCAAAAGACACGGCTGCCGGAGGAGGTCGACTAGGGCACTCATTTGCCTTATGACCCTCCTGGTGGCAACTAAAACACATAAATTTCGGTTTCGGCTTATACTGTGATGTAAAAGGCCCCTGACTTTTCACATACGGTGTGGTGTAAGGTTTGGATTCAGTTTTAGTTTCATGGCTCTTCTGTTTAAATGTGTCATTGTTACGGGGAGGGGGAGGATAACGGTCCTTAGCACTTACATCGTACTTCTGTGAGGACCCGCAACCCCGAATGAACGACAGCCGTCGATCAGCCATTTCTGCTGCTTCGACTAGAGTTCTTGGGTTTTTCTCCTTTAAGTTCAAAGTTAGATCACCGCCCGTGCTCTTAAAGAACTGCTCCAACATCATTAACTGCTTAATTTCATCAAATGTTGTGACCTTCTCAGATCGGAGCCAGTTCCCCATAGCATCGGACAAGTCCCGGGCGTGTTCCAAAAAGGTGCTATCTCTTCCCTTAGTTACACCCCGGAACTTCAAACGGTACGTTTCTGGTTGCAGTTCGTAAGCCCTCAGGACAGCCTCCTTGAGATCCTCGTACACAATATATAACTCCAAAGGTAACGCATCGTAGGCTTTAAGACCCTTGCCTATTAATCTAGAGGATATAAGTGCTGCCCATTTATTCTCTGGCCACTGGTGTTCCTGGCACTTCTTCTCAAAGCGTGTGAAAAATTCTGTTACACCACTCTCATCAAACACCGGAACCAGTTTCAATAAGTGCGAGAGAGACTGCTCATGAACACGGTTACCAGCCCCAAGTCGCTGTCCCGTTGTCTCTACTCGCGACTTCTCTACGTCCATGTCGGCACAGTACCTAGTCGACTCTAAATCAGCTTGGATTTTTGCTAGCTCTATGTGCTGGTGACTTTTTCTCTCTTCTATCTTGGCTCTCTCTTCTATCTTGGCTAATTCTAATTGCTGCTGAAGCTCACCTGCCCTTTGTTGCTGCTGAAGCTCACATGCCCTTTGTTGCTGCTGAAGCTCACATGCCCTTTGTTGCTGTTGAACCTCAGATACCCTGATAGCCTTTCTCTCTTCGATCTTAGCTAATTCGAGCTGAAACAATAATTCTGGAGTTAACCCTTGAGGAGGTGAAGGTGCTACAATGTTTGAAATTACCGGTGGTCCCCCCAGGGGCAACCCACCCTGCCAGTCACCACCCAACTGCGGAAGCGTACCCGGGGTCGGCAAACTACGGGGATGGCTGGGAGTCGAGTGTAGGGGAAGCATGGCCGAAGGGCTCTGAGCACTCAACCCATCTCGCTCACCAGTCACCCTGCCCAGTACACACGTTATCAAGTTATCCTTGGTCATGCTGCTAGTAACCGCATGACCGATAGCTGTGGCCAGGCATTGAAGACCGTACCGATCCATACCCTCCAACCGCTCGGCAGTAACAGGCCATTGCAAAAATATCCTAGCATCCTCCTCACAGTTCACCTGATTAACCATATCATCATACTGCTGTTCCTCAGTTTCGACATTACGTACTGTGTCTCCATTCTCCTCTGATCCGGTATAAGACATGATGCTCACAAAAATTTCTCACCACAATATTCAGAAAAGAAGTACCCCAAACTCTTATACCTCAATATACACACAAAAATTCTCGGAAATACTCAAGGGCTATACTATGTTGCGAAAAAAAATTATTCTTGCTGATCCCCGCAAAATATTCCCCAAAACAACAAATGTTCCCTGCTAATAAATGTAGGTTCCCCAAATCCTAGGTAAGGTCGCCATTTGTTACGACTGGGGTTCAAATATATCAGGGCTCTTATTCATTGGACTAGTAATGGCATAAATGTTACAACGGAAAGCGCTAGCTCCAACCTCTGATGTATATTCCCAGTGAACAAAGAACACAAATACTCTACAGAGTTCTATATGCAATAATAGGCTATCAAACTCTCAATAAATGTGCGTCTAATCTAGGCTTAATGTTATGTGAAAACAGCCTATTACTACCTATAACCGAAGGTGCTTGGTTATGGTATGCAAAGTAAGGTGGTAAGAGAAGTTACAGCTTACGTTACTTTAATCAATAAATGTCAGGCACTCCTGCATGAAAGAAAGTGCACTAAAGTCCTTCAACACTAACAAGGAATCTTCTTTAAATGTTAGATGCTATAAAGATGCTCGTATCGGAAATGGAACCCAAAAAGGCAGGCAGCGGAACAATGCTTGTGCAGGCTATGCACACAAAAAGGCAGAATATATAATGCCGTCGGAGCCAAGAATATCCTAAACACTACAACAATAATAATCGCCATGACAAGGCAGTATTCCTATCAACAAAAAGAGCCTAAGTCGTTTGTGTCTCCATACATCAAACTAGGCTGCGAAATGCTTGTGTAATAAAAAATGGGAATGCATAAAAAGAGTAATTAGGTTAATATACTTAATGTCTACTGTGACTGATAAAGTCTAGCTAGAGTCAATGATACGAGATACTGGTGCGCATGGCATGCTGCATAGCCTAGTGCAAATCTCAAGTCTGTGCGTCAAATATTACGTTATAATGAAGGGTAGCTCTCTTGAGAAACCTTAATACGGAAGTATTAAGCGTTCTCCTGGCGTACCTCAAAGACAAACAATCGAGACTAGAACAGTGCAGAATGGTATAGGCAAAAAGCCCTCTGCATGCTCTACTCTCAATGGCACACAGACTAGAATTTACTCAATCAACTCCAGTTCTCAGGTATGTCGTGCAGCTTTTAACTAAAGCCAGCACTCATAGGAAACAATACCTTATAATATCAGACTCCTAGTCTAGCATTATCTAATCCAGCAGAACACTAATAATTATAGGAAGTGGCAATATGAAAGCCAACCAATGCTTCGTGATCCACTTATCTTAACAACTAACATACATGGGTTATATCAGACCTTAACGCACAATACAACTGGCCAGCATGAAGCTGATTTTGCAGAGTTAACCAGAGGGGGTATAATATTAATAAAAGGTGGTGAAAGATATGAAAAAAGAGAGAGGTAGGCAGAGGAAAAGATTCTCAGGTGCGGAGCGGGAGACAGGTAGCAAGGGATAAAGATGAATGCGTTCTAGAAACCAGATCTGAGGGAGAGAGTGGCGAGGAACTGTATATATACTCGCACTAGCTCGAGGCGCGTGGGAAAAAAGCGGTTACAAATCCTCTAGCCACTAGCAAGGGAGCTAGCAGCATGGTAAGGACCTCTCTCCACCAACCCCCGTGAGGCAGCCAGCCGTGACGTCATCGAGCGGGACAAAAACACTGTGCGCTCCCTCTCACTCTGTTCTACTCTCTCTCTCTCTCCCAGATCCCATCATTACTAGTTAATGATAAAACATATACTTTACAATTAAATATATAAAGCCTTAACATGGGTGAAAACAAAGAGCCTTTCTGGACTGCCCATGACACAAGCTTTCATATGAAATAAAGCACACTCTAATACATAAATTGTAGCCCCATCCACTGCCCTGGCGATCCTAGCGAGTCACTGTCGGACAAGCCATGCGGTTCTAACAGAGTGGTTATCGTCACAATATATATATATATATACCAGGTACCGGTATGTTTTTTTTTGGTTATATTCATGGGATGAAATACGGAGGTGTATACAAAGAGTATTGAAAATATAAACAAACAGTAAATATATATTGTTTGGGTTATATATAAATTATCATTACTACCATTACTTTTTCAAAGAGTATTGGAGGATATTAGGGTTATATACCCTGTATATATATATATATATATATATATATATATATATATATATATATATATATATATGGGATGAAATAAAGATATTACGCATACCAAAGAGTATTGAATGAGAAACAAAGATGAGGGTGAAATATTGAATGAAAACATGGAAAAGAGATTATCATTACCACAATTTATTTTAAGAACATAAGAACATAAGAAAATGGGAGACTGCAAAAAGCCGATCGGCCCACACAAGGAAGATCCCTGACACATCCAACCCCAATTGCAAGGCCCAATTATAGGCCCAACTCACTAATAACTTGAGTACTGCCCCCACCAAAACGGTCAGGGATTATTACAAGATTACGGGGGTCTTCTGAACGCCGATTGGCCCACACCTGGTAGATTCCCCTCACACCCAACCCATCTCGTCCATATGCCTATCTAATTTTATCTTAAAGCTCCCTATCCTTCTTGATCCTACCATATCACTTGGTAGCCTATTCCACCCATCTACAACTCTGTTACCAAACCAATATTTGCCTATATCTTTTCTGAAACGAAATTTATCTAATTTGAAACCATTTGTACGAGTTCTTTCGCTATCACTGAGCTTTAGTACATTTTTCATGTCCCCTTTATTAATCCCACTAACCCACTTGAATACCTCTATCATATCCCCTCTAACTCTGCGTCTCTCTAACGAATGTAAGCCTAATTTCTTCAACCTTTCTTTATACGAAAAATTTCTAATATTATGGATCATTTTTGTCATTCTACCTTGTACTCTCTCCAATGAATCTATGTCCATTCTGTAATAAGGACACCAAAATTGAACAGCATAATCCATATGGGGTCTCACTAATGACAAGTAAAGTTTTAAGATAACATCAGCAGTTCTGTTACTCACACTCCTAGATATGAACCCGAGAATCCTGTTTGCCTTGTTACGAACGCTTATACATTGTTTTCTAGGTTTCAAATCATTGCTAACAAGCACACCTAGATCTTTCTCACAGTCTGAGTTTTCTAATTCCATATTAGTTAGTTTATATATAACATTTGTATGCATCTTCCCTATCTTTAATACCTCGCATTTGTCAATGTTAAACTTCATCTGCCAATTTACTGACCATTCGTGTAATGTATCTAGATCCCTTTGCAGACACTCTATATCTCTATCTGAATAAATGTTTCTCCCCATTTTGGTATCGTCTGCAAATTTACTTATCCTACTAGTTATACCTAAATCAAGGTAATTTATGTATATAATAAACAACAGAGGACCTAATACAGATTCCTGGGGGACACTACATAATTACATAATTAACATTATTATTATTATTATTATTATTATTATTATTATTATTATGTAGTTATTAACATAATTAACATAATTACATTAATAACTACATAATTATGGAAGACGAGATATTCGTCAGCCAGACTAGTGCGTCGGCTGGACACCAGGGGCACACCGAGACCTATGGTTGGTGGGGGTGGGCTGGGGTGGGGGTTCTGTCGGGAATAGGGTAATGATCCTGACAGTTTAGGTCCTATAGGGCATTTGAATTGGCGGTATCGTATCGCATGTACGATTTCGGCTAGTTCTTTGTGTATTGTAGTTTATTATTAAGTGTAGGTTAAATATTAACTGTAATGTATAAATATCTACATCAGCTCTAGATGTATCATGAAACCAAGTTATGGGTTATAATTATTATGAGCCGGCAGCCATATGTAATTTCGCGAAGTTATCGGACGCCGGCCCTTGAGTCTCTCAGTCAACACCATACAGCCAACAACTTCCCCCCCCCCCCCGGCTCTGACTCAACCCATAGTTCACCATGTGCTACAATTATTAATCTATATCAACAGTCCTACATTACCAGTCCTCTAAGCTAAGTTTATTGTATCTATATTGTATTATGTGAACATTCCTACATGTCATGCAATTGAATTAGCCGTGTGTGGGGACTGGATTACACCCATCGAATACTTCATTGGTAATTATTATATAACTATTTGTTGGGATATTTTCATGTACCAGTAATATGCAATTTTACCTCTTTATCTAAATTCCCGACAAATAATGGTCCTTCGAACTCTAGTACTTAATTTATTACAGTAATAGTGTTATGTTTGCATCCGCTTTCGCTTGTTGTTACAAATGGCTGCCGCGCTAGGGGTTGGGCAAACTGCCCTTGCGTTTTGTTTTTTATGTTGCCTACGTTCCCTGGCTATCCCTGTGTTTTTTCGGTGGCGCCCCGTCACTGTTAGTTTGGGGGAACTAGTTTCCCATTTTTTCGACGTGGTGGTGCTTACCTTGTTTGGGGGTTTGCTGGGCTAGGTATGTGTGTGAGGGTGTCTTGGTTTGCTACCATTTCTCGCGTTTTTTTTTGGGTTAGGCTTACTGAGTGTCTGTAGTTGTTTTGATGACACTGTTCGTGGTAGCCTACTTGGTGACTTTAAGTTTAGCCTTTAGGCCATATGAGACTCTTTTCTTAATTTTGCCGGTGGGGAGGGTTCTCATGTGACTCATTTAATTAAATTGTATAACCTAGTTGCCTAATTACGGTCATGGGGTTCGGTCTCTGTTGATTCCTAAGCGATTGACAGCCAACAGACCTCATGAGTGTGGGATGGGCAGCTGGGCTAGGCCTAATACTTATTACTAGTCAGTTCTTTTAATTTACCCTTCTTTCTCTAGCCCTAGTTTGTTTCTGCTACTTGTCAATTTGTCTTATTAATTCAATAAATTCATCCTACTGCAGCTAGTAGCCTAATGACCGTTTCCAAATTGGGAGTGGCAATGCTATTGCCACATTTTTAAATTTAAATTAATTTGTGTAACTACTTTGCTTTATAGTTTATAGAGTTAATAGCCTAGATTAATAATTTAACGATGACAGATATAAAGAAGCTTAGGATTCTGAAGGGAGGGATGAAGGGAAGTTTAAATAGGTATTTAAGAGATCTTGATGAATTTTTATTAAATGCCTCGGCTGATCAAATTAAGGGTAAATTTGCTACTGTAACTAAATCGCTAGCCACTTATGATAATTATGCTCAGCAGGTATATGGTTTATTGACAAGTATTGACGATGTGGAAGAAGAAATGTCCGCAGATCTTGAGTACGTTGAGGATGTTAATACAGCCTAAGCCAGACTACTTCCACACAAGAAACACACCCTTTTAAGGATACCGGTACACCAAAGGCGACTGGTTTTAACCTGCCGAAGCTTACTTTGCCTACCTTTTCCGGGGATTCGACTACCTGGATTGGATATTGGGATATCTTTGAGTGTTCCGTCCATCGGAATAAAACACTCACATCCATCCAAAGGTTCACCTATCTCCGTGGCCAATTGAAAGGGGAGGCATTGAAGTTGATCGATGGGTACAAGCTAGAAGCTAGAAGCTACGAATCTGCAGTGGAGTTGCTGAAAAGAACTTACGGGAGAGAGGAAGTCATCAAGACCGCATTAATTATTAAATTCTTCACTCTAGATCCTCCATCCTATGATGTGACAGACCTAAAGGAGTACTATGCCTCCTTTGAGAGCCTCCTCCGATCTATGGAGACAATGGCCATCACCAAGGAGGAAATATTTAGTGTAAATATCTTGAACAAGATACCCTCTCCCCTAAAGGAAATCGTAAGATGACAACTATGCGACTCTCCACTAAACTTGGAAGCGTTGGTGCAGGTGTACCAGACTGAAGTGTTTAACATGGAGAGTACTGGACACTACCGACCCGTGGAGATGTCGCCATCCACTGCAGCTTTTCCGGTACAGACTTCTCCTAAACAGAAAAGGCCAATATCATTAGGTTGCAAGATGTGCAGTGTCCACGGTCATCTGTGGTACCAGTGTCCTAAGTATCCTACGGCTACACAGAAAATTGGCAAGGCTAAATCGCTTAATTTATGTACCAGCTGTCTGGCAAGAGACCACTTCAACAGTACTTGCACCAATTCCTACATCAAACCTTTTAAGTATTGCAAGGGGAAACATCGGTTTTCCCTTTGCACCCAGTCTGATCGGCACGACGGCAAAGAAAAGGGGAGAACCACCAAAGAGTCACATGAGAAAAGTAAAAGCGAGGGTAATAAAGTATCTGCCATGGCCATTGCTTCTCGGGAATGTCAATTGCTTCCTACTATCATGTTGCCAGTAGTGGGGAGTAATAATAAGCCTACAATGATGCGCACCTTACTCGACCAGTGCTCACAGAGGTCATTCGTTCTGCGGTCATCATTACCCAAGCTCAAGTGTACCAGCAAGGTTCAAGAAAATTTGCATCTCCATGGTTTCACTGGTGAAGTAGATTCCAGTGATTATGATATAGTGGAGATTTACTATGTTCATAGAAGAAAGGTATGTCCCATCAAGGCTGTTGTGGTCGACAAACTACCCAGTTTCTATATAGCATCAGAGATTCAACCACATTTGAAATATCTCCGAAGCAAGGGCTATAAACTGGCTGATGATCAACTCTCTGCTAACAATGGAATTATGCTACTGGTCGGAGCTGATTATTACTACGACCTGGTTCACCCTGGATATCGGCGGGTAGATAAGCTTATAATGCTCCCCACGATCCAAGGGTATGCCCTTTCTGGATCCTATGCCACTTCCTCTCAAGACACACAGGTGGAGGTGGTTACGGTCCTCAAGGTAGCAGTAAGCCCCATAGATAAATATATTAGGCCAAATGTGCCTGATAATACATGTACTGATATAGATAAGCTATGGGACTTGGACAATATTGGAATTGGCCCACATGAACTTGATCGTGAGTCCAAGCTAGCGTTAAGCTCGTATGAAGAGACTGTAACGTATGACTCTGGCAGGGGTCAGTATGTGGTAAGGCTCCCTTGGAAGGATAACAAGAGTAAATTACCTACTAATTTCCATCTAGCACTTGGTAGGTTACATGGCCTTCAGAAGCAGTTTGTCAAGGATCCAAATTATTGCGAGACTTATGCGGCAGTTTTAAACGAGCAGGTACAACGTGGATTTGTGGAGAGAGTAGATCTCAGTGAGTATGGGGATAACATCCATTACCTTGCTCACCATGGGATTAAAAAGGACAGTTCCACCACTCCTGTTCGTATTGTGTATGACTGATCTGCTAAATCCAGTGATCGCTCCTACAGCCTGAATGATTGTCTATACACGGGTCCGTCCCTGGTCTCTGATCTCGCGCAAATTATGTTGCGCTTCAGATGTCATAAGTTTGCATGGGTCGCCGATATTGAGAAGGCCTTCCTGATGCTTCAACTCCATCGTGAAGACAGGGACTCGACAAGATATTTATGGCCACAGGACCCAATGGATCTAGATTCAGAGTATCTGGTCTACAGGTTCAGAGTCGTCTTATTCGGGGCGACCTGTTCCCAGTTCCTTCTCAACGCTACTATCTTGCGACATCTTGAGGAGGCTGGACTAGATCCTGACTTCAAGAATGAGATCAAGCAGGGGATCTATGTGGACAATCTTCAAGGCACTGTAGACGATGAAGATTTATTGCTCGAAAGATGGTGGGAGATCCGCGATATATTTGCCAAGGCTCATCTATACTTGAGAGAATGGGCCACTAATAGTGATCTTTTGAAAGGTCAATTCGCTTCTGACGGTGTAGCTACTGAGAATAGTGAGGTGAAGTTTTTAGGCCACAAATGGGACACTACCACAGATTGTAAATCCTTCTGTCACACCCCATGTGGCAGTGAGCTTATGACCAAGCGAAACTGCTTAAGCTTGTCAGCGAGGTTGTTTGATCCCCTAGGTTTTTTGCTGCCTGTAACTATCCGTGCTCGTATGTTTTTACAGCAACTGTGGCGGCTAAAACTAGATTGGGACACGCCCCTCCTGACTGAGTTACAAGAAACTTGGCAGTTGATTCGGTCGGACCTTTCCACATGTTGCAAGGTCCAACTTAATCGTCAGGTTATTAGTGGTCAACAGGTGGATCTACATGCCTTTTTTTATGCTAGTAATAGTGCGTACGGTACTGCCATATACATATGCAATGGTAATGAAGCGAAACTGGCTATAGCAAAGGCCAAAGTAGCCCCTATAAAGAAAATTACAGTTCCTAAATTAGGACTTACTGCATTGCTTCTGTCTGCTCGTCTAATAAAGTTTACACTGGATGCTTATACAGACATACTACAGATTAATAACGTCTATGTCTGGAGCGACAGTCAAATAGCACTTTCATGGGTACACAGCCAGAAAGTGTTACCTGTTTATGTTTCTAATCGCACTGATGAGATACATAACTTAGTTCTTACCGCTAAATTTCGCTATGTGAGCACCAAGGATAACCCCAGTGACATAATTTCCCGGGGGATCTCGGCGCAACAGTTTATGTCGTCCTCTATTTGGTGGCATGGACCTCCATGGCTTATATCTCCAACTGAATGGCCTCAGGATTTCAGGGAATGCATATCTGATCCTTCAAGTCAGCCCCAAGATAATGTGTTAAGTAGTTCGACTGTGAGTACTACACATCAGGATAACAAGTTGGTAGAGTGTGGAACGTTATGGCAGCTATGATCAAGTAATACGGGTATTTGCATGGATATACCATTTCATTAACAACATGAGAAGTCGGGCTCACGGGTCTTTCCTCAGTGAAGATTTGAAGCATATCAGACTCCATGAATTGAGATCAGCAGAAGCGAAACTAATATGTTTAGTACAAAGGGAATCTTATCCTACTGAACATCAAATCCTGAGCAAGGAGTCAAAGGCCAAACCCTCTAACTTAATGAGGCAGCTAGGATTATATATGGAAGGAAGCATAATTAAGTGTAGAGGCAGGATACAAAAGGCGGACATTATTGATTCTGCGAAATATCCTGTCCTCCTTAGCTCCTCTCATTTGATTACCAAACTGTTGATTCGCCAATGCCATAGAACCTGCCTACATTTTGGCGTAAATTATGTTCTGGCGTATATGTGACAACGTTGGTGGATCCCTAAGATGCGACAAGCAATTAAAGGGATCCACAATAGCTGTACTATCTGTAAAAGATTACAGAGTAAGCCTTACTCCCCAGTAGATCTACCTCCCTTGCCTGAGTTCAGGGTACGTTTTTGTATCCCTGGTGGTGGTGTGGACGACGTAGTTGCTGCAGTTGACGAATTATCTAAGCTGGCCCCTGCTAATACAATGTACGTCATCCACGTTGGATCCAACGATGTACAGCGAACCCGGTCGGAAGATTTACTTTTAAAGTACCAGCAGCTGATCAAGTCGTTTAAGGAGAAGTCATCAAGGATCATCGTCTCAAGAATCGTCCCCCGGCTTGGTGTAGAGAGCCGATTTTACAACATAGCCACCAGCACAAATCGTTGTCTAGCAAACCTCTGCAGGAAGGAAAACGTGGGATTCGTCGACACCTGGGACAATTTCTACTACGATGACTATTTGTTTTCGGACGATGGAGTTCATCTGAACCAGGTGGGAGCAGCACGTTTTGGGCGTCTTCTCAACGATGCGGTGAAGGATTTTCGGAGAAGAAATCGACTCAGCACAGGACAACCAGGAAGGAGGACCGAAGACAGCGAGGGCGGCACCCTGCGAAGGAATTAACCCTTAATTAGCGGCGAGCAACATAAGTCGAGTTAAATAAAGCTGGACTATGTGGCGGCGCTCGACATAGGTCGTGTGGCAATTTCAGCACGTAATGTTGCTGAGAGAGAGAGACAAGTGGTGGCAGGAGAGTAGCGAGCGTATGACTGCTCCAGACCACCGTGGCGAACCTACTGACACGAATCCCACCTCCTCCCTCCCTCTCTCACTCGCTATATACGGAATTGTATGGGGAAAGTGCCTAATTACATGCTTTTTGCACTCGCGTTGCACGGTTATTGCAAGAAAACTAGCCATCATAAAAGGATCGTTATGGTGTCATTCGAAAGCTCTGTTTATGCCCTTTCAGGGATAGATACTTGTTTTACGTTCTGGGTCTTATTTAGGCATGAAAATGATCACGTAAACAGCCCTATTTTGGCTAAAAACACCCCGCTGGGCGGTACATATAAATAAACCGCATAGGCCGCTCGTAAGGTGTTAAATGCTAATCTGTCAAGAACCGCAAATTTGGATAAAGCTCCACCAACACGACCCAAATTCAAAACCGCCAGGGATAACGACCGAGGACCGATGTCAGCCATGAATGTAAATGTAGATCCGATCAGAACCAAAAATTTGATTAAAGAACGTTCTGTGAGTTCTAAAACCGCAACTTTAAAGGTTTTCTATGCAAACGCTCGTAGCATACGCAATAAATTTTCAGATTTAGAGGAACTAGTGTTTACTGAAAATTATGATGTGATTGGTATAACAGAATCTTGGCTCAATACAGTAGATAGAGACTTTTTAGCAGAGTATTCACTTCCCGGTTATGTAATGTTTGAGAAAAGCCGAATAAATAAAAATGGAGGTGGCGTTTTATTTTATATCAAAGAAAGTCTTAACCCGACCCTCTTGTCAAAACCTCAAATTGTGAACGTCGACACATCTTTTGTGCTAATAAAGAATAATAAAGGTACAAAACTAATACTTGCATTAATATACAGACCTCCAGCTCAATCAGTGCAAACTGATATAGAAATTTATGAACGAATTGCAGATGTAAGTAACTCACAAGATACCGTATTTTTTGGCGACTTTAATTTACCTGTGACCAAGTGGGGCGATACTCTTACTTCACACTCCGGACATGACTTGTATACGAACTTGCAAGAGAGTTCGCTTTATCAATTTGTTAGAACACCGACCCGTGGTAATAACGTTCTTGACATTGTACTTGCAACAAAAGAAGAATTAATAGAGAATTTGAATGTTGGTGATGAATTCAGTAACAGCGACCATCGTAAGATAACTTTCACTTTAAACTTTACTAGTAACGAACCAAATAGTAGCATCGAAAAAGTCCCTAATTTCAAGAAAGCAAACTTTCATAAACCTAGAGCTATGTTTAAAGAAACTGACTGGAGCTTTTTAATTAACAATAACGACATAAATACATCTTGGAAGTTATTCGAAACCACTTACCTAAAAGCAGTGAAAGACTGCATACCATCGAAAATACGGCGTCCAGGCCATAATAATAAGCCCAAATGGTGGAATAAAGATATTTCAAACTGCCTGCTTGCTAAAAAATTTGCTAATGATAGATTAAAATCCTCACAAAATGACGAAGAACGGGTGAAATTTGTAGAGCTACGACGCAAAGCCAAAAAGTTAATTAAGCAAAGTAAAAAGACCCTAGACTTACATATTGCGAATCAAAGTAAAACAAACCCGAAAGAATTCTATAGTTATATCAGAAAGAAAAAAGTAGTTACTTCAACTGTTGGACCGTTAGTCGATGAAAATAGAGAATACACCAAAGACGAAGTACAAAATAATGAGTAATGCCCTCAATACCTTCTTTGCATCAGTTTTTACAACAGAAGACCTCAGTGATATCCCTACACCATCGCCGATTCAGATTGATAATTCAGATGTTCTAAGCAATATCACCGTTACAGAGAGAGAAGTATTGAATTGTTTAGATAAACTCAAGGTAAATAAAACGCCTGGACCTGATACAATCTCGCCTAGACTTCTAAAGGAAGCTAAGGATGAGCTCTTCAAACCACTGACATTACTATTCAATAAATCCTTGCAGTCTGGAACTATGCCTGATCAGTGGAAGATAGCCAACGTAACACCGATATTCAAAAAAGGCAGCAAATCCCTACCCAGTAACTATCGTCCAATTAGCTTAACCTCAGTTGTATGTAAAATGCTAGAAACGGTCATAAGAGACAGACTCGTAAATCACTTAGAGGAAAATAACATACTTAAAGATACTCAACACGGCTTTCGTAAAAAACGTTCCTGTTTAACAAACCTCTTAGACTTCTTCCACGATATCCTCAACCTCTACGATGAGAGTAAAGCTGTAGATATTATATACCTTGATTTTCAAAAGGCCTTTGACAAAGTTCCCCACAAACGTTTACTGCTAAAACTAAAAGCGCATGGAATACAAGACGGTGTGTTGAAATGGATAGAAAATTGGCTCAGCGACAGAAAGCAAAGAGTAGTCATAAACGGTAAGGCATCTAAATGGACCAATGTAAGTAGCGGGGTACCCCAGGGATCGGTACTAGGACCAATTCTCTTTCTAATTTACATCAACGACATAGATGAGGGTCTCACCTGTACAATCTCAAAATTTGCTGACGATACAAAAATTGCAAATAGCGTACTCTCAAAAGATCAAGTTGACGATATGCAACACAATCTAGATAAATTGTCACATTGGGCCCAAATTTGGCAAATGAGTTTCAATGCGGATAAATGTAAAGTACTACATATCGGATACCTAAATGAGAAAGCAAACTATTCGATGAATGGCACTCAGCTTAAGAATGTAAACAGAGAAACCGATCTGGGAGTAACAATATCGAGTAACCTAAAACCGAGTCAACAATGTTCAGAAGTTGTTAAGAAGGCAAACAAAATAATTGGCTTTATAGGCAGATCATTTGAGCATAAATCCAAAGACGTAATCCTAACCCTTTACAATTCCTTAGTCCCCCCTCTTCTGGAATACTGCTTCAATGCTGGTGCCCTTATTACCAAAAAGACATAAACAAGCTAGAACGAGTTCAACGTAGAGTTACCAAAATGATACCTAGCCTAAAGAACAAACCATACGAAGAGCGTCTTAGAGAATTAAATCTATTTCCTTTAACCCAGCGCAGATTAAGAGGTGACTTAATTCAAGTGTTCAAAATCATCAAAGGCATCGACAATATGAACTGTAGTAAGTACTTCACTATCGACCAATCTAATTACACGCGGGGAAACGGTTGCAAAATTATTGGTAAATCTTTTAACTCACACGAATCTAAGAATTTCTTCTTCAATCGTGTTGTCAACTTGTGGAATGGGCTTCCCCGAGACGTTATAGACTGCAGCACCGTTGATTCATTTAAATTCCGCCTAGACAAATATCTCGCATCAAACCCCCGACTGATTGCGTTTGTAAATGAATAACTTTATTTTATCCTCCCCTCAGTTACTAACCCATATGTCCCCTACTAACTTCCTAGTCCTGCCACGTTAGTGGCAGGACAGTAGTTCCCTTTCCAATGTTCCCTTACCCACTCTAAACCACTGTTTGGACACTTGATCCTCAGTGTTTTGGAGGACAAGCAGCCCAGAAGGGTCACTAGATATGTTGTTGCTTGATTTCCTTTGTACTCCTTTGTACAAAGGACTGAACCATTTCAGGTAACCGGGGTAGACTACACCGGAGTGATTCAAGTTAGAGAATCTCCCGGTAATTTCATAAAGGTATATGCCGTTCTATTCACATGTGTGGTAACCAGAGTGATTCATATTGAATTGATTGACGACCTCTCTAGTGAGGGGTTTTTGCATACTCTAAGACGCTTTGCAGGCCGCAATGGTTTCCCTCAAATTATTATGAGCAATAATGCGACTTGTTTTGTCGGGGCCTCTAAATATCTCCAGAGTTTAATGGATGACCCGCAAGTTGTGGCTACCCTCACTGGAAAGGGTTGTCAGTGGAAATTTATACCAGCACGTGCACCATGGTTCGGGGCGATTTGGGAGAGAACAATCGGTATTGTCAAATCTGCCATGAAGAAGGTATTAGGAAGGACACTGGTGACCAGAAGAGAGTTGCAAACCATCTTAATAGAGATTGAGATGTCAGTCAACGACAGGCCCTTGACCTATACCTCGGCAGATGTTGATGACCTCTTACCCATTTCGCCTTCTATGCTAACACGTGGACGAACCCTTAATACCTTTCCTAGATCGTCATTAACCGACGAAGATCTACAAGACCCTACGTTCGGCGATGCTGACGCCACCCGTCGTCGCTTCCAGTATGTAAACAAGGTGTCGGACGATCTATGGAAAAGGTAGACCCAAGAATATTTGCTGTCTCTTCGCGAGCGTCACTCCAATATGATCAAAGGGACGCATCAACGGTGGCCTCGTATCGGGGATATCGTACTGATTCATGATGAGCGTCCTAGGTTATTTTGGAAGCTTGGGAGGATTGTCGATTTGTTCCAGGGCATTGATGGTCTTATAAGGGTTGCTAGATTACGAACTTCGACTGGGGTTACTACTCGCCCAGTCGTAAGGTTATATCCCTTGGAGCAGGATGTAGAACTGCCGGATGATACTGGCGTCTCTACTGATACCCCTCCGCGGGAGAGTGCTGGTGACAGTGCTCCTCAGGGTGGGGCGGTTGATGATGAGAAGGATGATCCTCCTCTGGCTTCAGGTGGCGCTCGCCCCAAAAGGAGGGCAGCTATGAGGTCCGTGGATCTTTGGAGATCTAAGATCAAACAAGGCTGCTTGGCGACCTCAGTGCCAAATGTCTTCAGGTGTCACCTATTCTCCCTACTATAGTCAGTACCTTGTTGTTGGTTGATGGATGTTTAAGAGGACAATGGCTGTTTGTTTGATCTATTAATTCATGTATTCATATATATTTTTTAATTTCCTCCCTAGACCTCCATAAAGCTTAGAAATACACCCCCTAGACTTCTTCAAGATAGATTTGTACATTTTTCGGTAGAAAAATGTCCCGGCCAAAGGCCGATTCCTCCTAAAATTACAGGCTCGCTATCGTTCGCCAGGGAAAAAATCGATACCTAAATGGCACGAAGGGTCCTAATATTGACAAAATAATGGGGTGAAAGGTCATAAAATCCCCAAACTAATGGAACCAACGTCTTGAGATGTCAAAACTATTGGAGCTAAACATTAGGGAGAAGGAGGTCCAGAAAAAATAGTCTGTCTCCCCTTAATTCATGTATTATTCTTATGTTGGCTGGTACAAAGGATCTCAAAGACTTTGCTGTTCAACAATTTGTTGATCTTGGCGTTTTTCCCGAGGGCAACATTTGGTAACTGCAGTTTAGTGGGTGTGTGTCGTTAATTGACCACTTGCAAGTTTCGTTCTATAAGGAAGTTGGAGCTGTAGACATTGATATTTAGGAGAATTATCAGCTAAAATACAGTCTTTGTACATTTATAAATACATAAAATCTAATTCAACATACTATTTAGCCATCAGAATCCTAAATTTGTATTGCATTTCTATTCATTATCGATGTCTACAGTTCCAACTTCCTAATAGCCTGAAACTCGCAACTGGTCGATTGTAATTACGTTATAGTGTTTTGAACCCCTAATTATACACATTTTAGATATTACTTGTGTACGTATATGTTTCATGTCTGAATTGCACTGTATCTTACAATAATACATAAAGACTCCCTGATAATTAATAACACCCCGTTCTTAACATTAATCATCAATTACAAACCCCGATGTACTAGAATAAACTAATGAAAACATAATGGTCCTCCTGGGATTCCAACTCGGGATACCACACCAACAACATAAACTAATGAAAGCATAATGGTCCTCCTGGGATTCCAACTCGGGATACCACACCCACAACATAAACTAATGAAAACATAATGGTCCTCCTGGGATTCCAACTCGGGATACCACACCCACAACATAAACTAATGAAAACATAATGGTCCTCCTGGGATTCCAACTCGGGATACCACACCCACAACATAAGCACCTAAACCATTACACCACCAACACCGTTCAAGGTTGAGTACACGATCACGATTAATATCCATCTTCGAATTTTGGATGTCAATCTAATTATGTACTCAAACCCAACTGTATTATGGAAAACTTAATGTTTTAGTGAGATTAAAGAAAGTTATTTAACATCTCCGTTGATAATCTCTGAAACATCTTTGGTTCTTTCTTTATTTTGCCTAACAACATTCGCTTGACACATTTCATATAATCATATTATACTTTGCCTGATCGATTACCCAAATACCATACATTATTCTCTCGGGTTCTACTCAACCTCTTATTAATTGAAATTTGATTTAAAGACCTATTTGTCTAAAGAGTCTCTTTTATCTTAATGTAAATATTCCAGAATGCTTTCATTGTTTAAGCACTTATATTAGTATTAAGAATATTTGTATTGTAGCCAATTGTATTGAAGTTAAATATATCTTGTACACTGAAGCTCATATATTTGTTCTAATCTAAGTCTTCCAACTAAGTTAAGGACTGCACGGTCATTCGGATAGGTTTGTGTGACCTTGGTGACTGTTGTGTCTGGTCGGTACCTTACTGGTGGTAAGCGGTTGAGTTCGGAGACGGGTTAATCAGCTCTCTTTACACGGTAGAAGAGAGTAGGTTAGATCTCAAACAGGTTAACGTAAAAACCAGTCAACATAGCCAATGGCCGTAAAGGTATGATCATGAATCAATGAACATCGAATGTACCTGCCGATGGTAAAACCTGCTCATCATTAACCCTCAACTCGCAGCAACCGTCATATGACGGGAGAGAGAATATTGACCATAACTTTGTTAAGGCAGTTCGTCAATGATGGAGGGGCCACTAATAAATATATGTTTATCTACATAGCCCTTTCACTCATCAGAAGAAATACCTGCGTCTTCCCATACCACCCACTAAATGCACCATTGCGCTATTAGTGCCTTCCAAAATAAAATATTAGCTAAAAATCATCACTCGCACTTTTAGGTGGCTGAGGAAAGTTGGAGAAACAAGGAATTACGTTATACAATTTGTAACACTGTAAGCCCCTATACAGTGTGACAGCGAACGACTCAAAAGATTTTGGTCTACTAGGGATTATTCGGCAGCGCAGTAAGGTCGCTCGCCCCCACTTTTAAATTCATGAAATTGCTGGTTTTATGTGCAATTTGTGCCTAAATATGATTGAAATTTTATTATATAGCATTGACAATAACACATGGAAGCTTGGATATCATCACCATGTACGTGGCTGAGACAGTTTCATCCCAGCCACGATATAAGGTAAGGTATCGTATATTTATTCCTGCTCTAACTGTCACTATGGAGACTATAAAATATTCGTTAACATCAAATTTTAGTGATATACTTGTTTCTTGTTTCCAAAGCTTCCTTAGTCATTGCCGTAACAACGGGAACTATATTTCGTAGTCTACCAGATGAGGTGAAATGCGTGCATGAAGTGAGGCAAATTATTTCGTGCTTACTCTTCGCATGACGGGGATGTAAATAAACCAAATATTCATGGTACATAAATTTGGATAATACTGATGGAAAGAAAATAACAAATACTATTTAGTGCACTCCTAAAACACCTATGTTGTCTCTGGAAATGGTCTTGAAATTGTCCGTTCAATTACGCGCACGGACGAAATTATTTTTAGGCATGCATTTTAACGATGAAGATTAGAGGTTTACATTTTTTGCTTAACTAAAATTAAAAGCAGATCCTATCCTAGTTTTATTAACGAACTGCGAGTGAATATATTCGGACCGACAGCTGTTTTATACAAGCGGAAAACGACAATTGTTTAATATGTATATAAAATCCAATATTGATGATAGAATATGTGTGAATGAACCATCGAAATAAGCGGAAACAATGCTTGTGATTCCATATTACAAACACATACTGTAGTTATTTCACGAGTTCCGAAATATCTCGAGTTGGGCTGCGGTAAATCACAATTTAATTGGGAAATATTTCTAATATTCACTATTCACGATCATTATTAGAGCTTTCATGGTTTTTATTTGCGTTTTATAATAGTATCGCCTTCTTCTATTTTCTGATGCACAGTAAAGTACAGTTAACCCTTTTGTACCGGCGACATCTATTTAATTTTGTCTATCTATATTGAAACGATTTTGTGCAGCTTAGGAAGAATCTGTGGTAGTTAAGAGGGCTGATTAATGTAGTTCGAAGCCTTATAATTGCTAGAGAGCCTTCCTAAACTGAGTACAATCGATTAGAAGTAGCCAGAATACAGTACCAATATCGTCGGCGGTACAGAAGGGGTTAACGTGAAAATTGTGGGTAAAAAATTAGCGATAGTAAAGATTTTTGGTGACGTGATTTAGGAATTGGCGGGGATAGACGATTTTATGAATGAGAAAGAAAAGGTTCCTGTTCATACCTTAGATAACTAATGCCCGGTGAGTGAGAGGGTTAAGGGAGCCCACCTCGCTTTTTTTTTCTCTTTCTCTCGCTCTCTCTTTGGCTTGTATCCATTCGGCCCCATTCAGCCTACTGTTTTCAGAAGTTTACCCTCATGCAGGTGTCAATATTTTCCTGGCGAGCGGTAGTGAGCCAGAATATATATTTTTTTGTTTTGACAGCAAGCTAAATTTGTACATTTTTCGATAGAAAAATTTCTCCGGCGAAGCCGGATTTCTCCATACATTGCTGGCTCGCTATCGCTATCGCTATCGACACCTGGATGGGGATAAACGTCTTAAAACAGTTTGCTGAATGGGGCCGAATGGATACAAGCCAGGGAGAGAGAGAAAGATAAAACCAGCCGGTGACCCCCCTTAATAATAGTTGTATAACAAATATATATAATAATAATGTAATCTTGCCTTCCCACCCCGTCCATTATCTCATTGTCTCCCCTCTTCCTCTTCATCAATCTCTTCCTCCCTCACCCTTCTCTTATCTCCTTTATCTGTCACCCCCCCCCCCCTCTCTCTCAGAATACTGATTAAAATACATGATATAATAATATTATACAGAATCTAAGCATTATCATAATATGAACAAATCATGATACTGCAGTCAAAACCAAAGAACAATATTTGATAGATATAGGTTAGTACAATCGATCAAAAATGATAATTCAACAATCTGACAAGCTTGTAGGACATATTATATAAACAGTATATATATATATATGATTTATTTATTTATTTTTGTTTTTTTTGGTGAAAGCACACCTGGGCCGCGAATGAAAGCCACCCTGCCCGCCTGACTCCCTTATGACTGTGCAGAGGTGGCCTTGGTAGCGCTCACCCGTCCATCTTAGCTAACAGGGCAGTGAACAATATACTACATGTTTATTATTTTGTACAACACATTTTTTGTTGTATATCAAATGCAATGAGGTATCCATAGTAGTTAATGTATTCAATGTATGCGTTTACACAATGAGGTATCCATAGTAGTTAATGTATTCAATGTATGCGTTTAAACAATGAGGTATCCATAGTAGTTAATGTATTCAATGTATGCGTTTAAACAATGAGGTATCCATAGTAGTTAATGTATTCAATGTATGCGTTTAAACAATGAGGTATCCATAGTAGTTAATGTATTCAATGTATGCGTTTAAACAATGAGGTATCCATAGTAGTTAATGTATTCAATGTATGCGTTTACACAATGAGGTATTCATAGTAGTTAATGTATTCAATGTATGCGTTTAAACAATGAGGTATCCATAGTAGTTAATGTATTCAATGTATGCGTTTAAACAATGAGGTATTCATAGTAGTTAATGTATTCAATGTATGCGTTTACACAATGAGGTATTCATAGTATTTAATGTATTCAATGTATGCGTTTAAACAATGAGGTATTCATAGTAGTTAATGTATTCAATGTATGCGTTTACACAATGAAGTATTCATAGTATTTAATGTATTCAATGTATGCGTTTAAACAAAATCCTATATCAGCTGCCCAATTTGCAAACAATAATATTGGTTGCTTTCCATCATTCAATATGTACTTTATTCGAATCACCAATATTACTTTACTGAATGCTCTCTTTGCATAACAATATTATCTACATTATATACAACATATTACCCTCTTTCTTCATGTACAGTTCCGGCTAGTTTTGAATTACATTCATCAAACTTAGAAACTAAGTTTCATTCATTATATAAGGTATAAAACAACCGAAAGTAACTGCAGTCCAAAGTTACCGTCGTTATTAAGGGAGCCCACCTCGTGTTGTTATCTCTCTCTTCCCCTCTTTCTAGGTTGTATCCATTCGGCCCCATTCAGCCTACTGTTTTAAGACGTTTACCTCCATCCAGGTGTACAAAAAAATCCTGGCGAGCGGAAGCGAGCCAGCATATTATTTAAATTGTTTTTGACAGCAGGGTAAATTTGTACATCTTTCGATAGACAAATTTCTCCGGTGAAGCCGGATTTCTCCATACAATGCTGGCTCGCTTTCGTTCGCCAGGAAGAAATCGACACATGGATGGGGATAAACGTCTTACAACAGTTGGCCGAATGGATACAAGCCAGAGAAAAAGAGAAAAGGAGAGAAAAAAAAGCAGGCCACCTCACTTAACTAACACAATCCATCTTATTATTAATGACGTCTCATAGTCAAAAGACTAAAGAGTTCTGAAGTTTCATTAGCGAAAATATTAGACATTTGGAACAGTAAGAAATGGGATATAACGAGAAAAATCATACTTTTTGTTTAATCGCTGATGAATAAGGTACAATGTTATGGATTGAAATTGCACATGTCTACCTCAATACTTTTCTCGGTAGATATATAAGTTGTATATATTGGAATATACATTGACTCGACCCCTATAATATGATGTATATATTGGAATATACATTGACTCGACCCCTATAATATGATGTATATATTGGAATATACATTGACTCGACCCCTATAATATGATGTATATATTGGAATATACATTGACTCGACCCCTATAATATGATGTATATATTGGAATATACATTGACTCGACCCCTATAATATGATGTATATTGGAATATACATTGACTCGACCCCTATAATATGATGTATATATTGGAATATACATTGACTCGACCCCTATAATATGATGTATATATTGGAATATACATTGACTCGACCCCTATAATATGATGAAAACATACATTGATACGAATAATATGATGGAGATATTCACGAATATACATTGACTCGACCCCTATAATATGATGTATATATTGTACTACAATATTGACTCGATATAATATGTACGTTAGTCTTAGTTAAGCTCCCAGTACTACTGTATATTGTAGTACAATACAATATGTACGTTAGTCTTAGTTAAGCTCCCAGTACTACTGTATATTGTAGTACAATACAATATGTACGTTAGTCTTAGTTAAGCTCCCAGTACTACTGTATATTGTAGTACAATACAATATGTATTTTCAAATCTATAATATATAACTTTAATTTGATTATGAAAGATAAATTATATTTAAAAGGCCACGGATTTGAGATATGTAGAACAATCTGTTAGCGGTGCAATGTATTATATATTAACTGGAGAACTAAAACTAGGACAAACTACACAGTCGAGGTATAAAAGGATTTATAAATAATTACAAACTGAGAGAAAAAAATAGGTACTGAATATTTCTTATAAAATAATCGAAATATCAATTCCGGTGTTCCTCAGGGTTCTGTACTGTCTCGAGTTATCTTTCTAATATTCATTAATTATCTTCTCAACTGAACTTGTAGAGCTATCTACTCATAAGCTGATGACTCCACCTTACACTATTCAACTAGCTTTCCACAACGACCCAGCGTGCAATCACTCCAAAACTCACGTGATGAGGCCATAATACACCTATCTTTTGATCTTTCAACTATTACCAATTGCGGCAGAGAAAATCATATTACATTCAATGCTTCCAAAACCCAATTGCTCCTATCTACTCGTCACCACCTTCCACAAGACTTGCCCATATTCTTCAACAATACACAAATCCAGCCTACATCCTCTCTCATGGTGTTTCTTTTCTGCTGACCTTTCTTGGAAAGATCATATTACCACTCTTGCTAAAACAGCTTCCCAGAAGTTAGGTGTGCTCAGCCGTCCCTGTGGCTTCTTCACCGCCACACAGCATTTTGCTCTGTATAGGGGCACAGCGCACCCATGTATCAAGTATTGTTTGCATTCACATATGTGGGGAGGTTCAACCTAAACAGCACTTTTCGAAAGGGTACAGTCAAAAGAATTTTGTCTCATCAACTCGCTTCCTCTTATTAATTCCCTACAATCTCTCTATAAGTACAAAGGAGTACAAAGGAGTACAAAGGAAATCAAACAACAACATATCTAGTGACCCTTCTAGGTTGCTTGTCCTCCAAAACACTGAGGATCAAGTGTCCAAACAGTGGTTTAGAGTGGGTAAGGGAACATTGGAAAGGGAATTACTGCCCTGGAACTAATGTCCGTGGCAGGATTAGGAAGTTAGTAGGGGACAGATGGGTTAGTAACTGAGGGGGGGAAAAATAAAGTTATTCATTTACAAACGCAGTCAGTCGCGGGTTTGATGCGAGATATTTGTCTAGGCGGAGTTTAAATGAATCAATGGTGATGCAGTCTATAACGTTTCGGGGAAGCCCATTCCACAAGTTGACAACTTGGTTGAAGAAGAAATTCTTAGATTCGTGTGAGTTAAAAGATTTACCAATAATTTTGCAACCGTTTCCCCGCGTGTAATTAGATTGGTCGATAGCGAAGTACTTACTACAGTTCATATTGTCGATGCCTTTGATGATTTTGAACACTCTTGAATTAAGTCACCTCTTAATCTGCGCTGGGTTTAAGGAAATAGATTTAATTCTCTAAGACGCTCTTCGTATGGTTTGTTCTTTAGGCTAGGTATCATTTTGGTAACTCTACGTTGAACTCGTTCTAGCTTGTTTATATCTTTTTGGTAATAAGGGCACCAGGATTGAACGCAGTATTCCAGAAGAGGGCGGACTAAGGAATTGTAAAGGGTTAGGATAACTTCTTTGGATTTATGCTCAAATGACCTGCCTATAAAGCCAATTATTTTGTTTGCCTTCTTAACAACTTCTGAACATTGTTGACTCGGTTTTAGGTTACTCGATATTGTTACTCCCAGATCGGTTTCTCTGTTTACATTCTTAAGCTGAGTGCCATTCATCGAATAGTTTGCTTTCTCATTTAGGTATCCGATATGTAGTACTTTACATTTATCCGCATTGAAACTCATTTGCCAAATTTGGGCCCAACATGACAATTTATCTAGATTGTGTTGCATATCGTCAACTTGTTCTTTTGAGAGTACGCTATTTGCAATTTTTGTATCGTCAGCAAATTTTGAGATTGTACAGGTGAGACCCTCATCTATGTCGTTGATGTAAATTAGAAAGATAATTGGTCCTAGTACCGATCGAAGTACGAGTGCCATATGTTCCTTTTGTACAAAAATATATTTCCTTCTGGGTGAATTCCCTGTTCCACTACCTACTTCTCTTACTATCAATTTCTGCAACATTCGTGGCCTTTCCTCTAACTTCCACTCTGTGGAACACCACCTCTCCTCTGCTAACCCTGATATTCTCTTTCTCACTGAAACTCAGTTGTCTTGGGCTACTGACAGCAAACCCTTCTCTGTATCCTCCTACTATCTCTATCCTCAATTAAAAGCCAAAGGTGCATGTTGTGTGTACGTACGAAACAATCTTTCTTGCTCTTCTGTTCCCAACTTTGACTCTTGTGAATTTTCAACTTTCTGGCTTAAGCCAACTTGTCACTCACTCACTAAATATTTACGTGCTGTATATCTCTCTCCTAATTCTACTGACTATCCAAACTTCTTTGACTATCTTGCTTTTAAAGTGGAAGACATTCTAGCTATCTCTCCCTTCTCTGAAATATCCGTCTTAGGAGATTTCAATGTTCGCCACCACCAATTGCTCTCTTCTCAGTTCACTGACCAACCTGGTAAGTGCCGCCGGTTGGCGGGGTTAGAAGGCCGTACTGGATAGATAGGACAGGTTAAAGAGATAAGGTTGTGATCGGACGAGCCCAACGGTGAGAGAAGATTAACAGTGTAAGCGGAAGGGTTAGACTCCGAAGGTTAGGAATAGGTCAAGAATGTTGGGCAGATCTTCAGGGCAGTCCGGGATATGGGTGGAGTGCTGAACTAACTGCTATACCTGTAGGTCCTTTGGGATAGAAAAGATGTAGGCTTCTACATCTTCTACATCGGTGTATACCACCCCTTCTTCATAGAGCACGTAGCACCCATCCTGCAACACAATCCCACCCCTACTCTGTGCAACTCTCCAACCCAAAAGTGAAACGTTATTCTCAGTCTTTCTTCTATTCAACAGCTGAGCTCTGGAACTCTCTCCCAGAATCAGTCTTTCCTTTTTCCTATGACTTAAATTGCTTCAAACTCCCTGTGTCCAGGCATCTTGACTCAAACGTCCCTTGATTTTGGCCCTGTCACTCTTTCAACTCTGTGGGAGGCACTCGCTACAGGCAGTTCTGCCTTTTGTCTCCCTCACTCACATAGAACAAAAACTATTAGATAAATAATATATAGATTACTTCTCCCTTTTTAAAGTTATGTAAAGCTTGTTTTGTGATTGATTTATATAAATATTTTCCTTCACTATATTTGTTCGACAGCAGCAAATAAGGGGTGTCAGTAATATTATATATATTCTGTTCTTTAGCTTTTTCCAATTATAATTCAGATTTCTCACACATCCACACACACATACGTGCATTTACCGACACACCTGCACACACGCACATAAACATATATACACACACTCTTAGACACAAAACCCGGTATAGACCAGGATACATAAATACGCACGTACACAGGCTTACACACACACACACACACGCACGCACGCACAGACACCCAGAGACAAACCCACACACATACGCATGCTTTCGCACACACGCTCTTGTAAACTCACTTATATATGCCCGCTTTCACACACACACACACACACACAAACACACTCACTCACACAAACTATATTCTTCAGGATTGGATTAAAGAGTATCATATAAATATTTCTGACTATCTCAAGAAAAAGGTAAACAAATTGTGAGGTCAAAGTTCCATGGATGAATGTGAACATCTTGTTATGGAGAGAGAGAGAGAGAGAAAGAGAGAGCTACATAAGTGTATACTTACACAGACTGCACAGACCTTCCGGCCCCTACTAAGCAGTCCGAACTTAATTCTAATTTTTTGTTTTGTTTTACTTATATTACCCCAACCTTCTCAAAATGAATGTACACTGTATATTCCTTTTGAATTCGTCAATTGTATTACATTGCATCACTTTCCCTGGCCATTTAATCCACTCATTGACTCCAGTGTCGGTGAAAAATGTTTTTTGACATTGAGTTTGGCCCTCTTAGATATTAATTTCATCCCATTTCCTCAAGTTGATGAAATGTTATTGATTGTGAACACTGACTCAGCATCAATTTTAGCAAAGCCCTTTAACCCACTGGACCCCAGCGCCGCAGCGTATGCGTTGGCAATGTTTCATCTTTGGCTATTTCAAGATGATTTACTCTTGACCTATGGTAACTAGAGGCTTGAGGATGGTATGGGAAACTACCGTACGATGTTGCTGATCAGTGACGGTACGCGGCAACCCCCTAGCCGCTCCACACGGGTGAGTAAGGGCGGATGGGGAAAACCAGTTTACCGACTTATCCCACCGCTTATTTATTCTTATCCTATGGTAGCTAGAGGGTTCCAATTCATATGGGATATACCTTATGATGTTGCCCAACAGAGGCAATACTTATCAATTGGCAATACCCAAGTCCCGCCGTGGTGGGGAGTGGGGAGAGAGAGCTCGGGAGTGGAAGGACTGGGGTGCCTCCCACCTCCCACCCGGTCCAGTTGCCTCGTTTACATCGTGAGTGTTGGAGGTACCTCGTCGCCTCGCTATGTTTTACTACCCAACAAGTGGGGAAGAGGAGCATTCCTCCAAATTCCGCCAGGTCATGGTAGGGGTAAGAAGAGATGAGATAGTGTGTCATGTTGCTACGTACACAGCAAGTTAGGCTTATGTGTACACTGGTCCTCCCCCACTCCCACTGCCTTCACCACCACCTCCCCTGTCTCCCTACTAAGAATATGTCAAAACCCATATTTTTAAGTCAAAAGTGCCTAAAACAATGTGTAACACTCATATTCTAACTATAAAACATACGGTAAAGTAAAAAATCAATAAACAGAGTACGTGAGAGAGGCATAATAAAATTGAGAGTGAGTGAAGGGGGAGTCGGGTGTCAATCAGCTGGCAGTGTGTACGTGCGTGAGTCCATGAACAAGATGGCCGCCAGCCCGCCAGTCGTCATGGTAACCAGGACGCGCGCGAGGCTTGCCACTCCCACGACACTTATAAAACTTGAATCTATGCACTTATCACACTGTAACTTCTCTTACAATGACATTATGTGATACATGTTGCTAATATCTGAACTATGAAGGCACACATGATGCTCGGGTGGTGTAAATAACCGTCACTCGAAAACTGTACATCTGCCATGCTGCCGCGCTCAGCTGTGTCTTGCCGGGCGGGAAGCTTGAAGGCCGCCCGGCATCAGCTGATGGCTGAGGCTGCCCCCCGCCCCCCCCCCCCCCCCCCCCCCCCCCCCCCCCCCGCACCCACCCCTATAGGGCCCCAAAATGACCGAGATGATTTTTTTTTTTTTTTTTATTCTTCACTTCTCACATATTTAAGCTATTAAAAAAAAAAAAAAAAAAATCTGCTGGTCTCTCAGTGTACATTTAATCAAAACTAGCTGTGGTCCAGTGGGTTAATATCTTGAATCACCCGATTAATTGACCTCTCAATCGTCTTTCCGAAGTGAGAAGAAATCTAATTTGTTTAATCTTTCATGATATGATATATTTCTTAGTGATGGTATAAACTTTGTGGCTCTATGCTGTACTAACTCACTAACTCGAGTCTCTTAAGGTTTTCGTTTAGATAAGGAGACCAAAACTGTACATCATTGTTATGTCGGGCTATTATATTTAAAGCTTGTGATATAGTCTATATTAAAATCCAGATCTGGACTTATAGACTGTAAATAAGCCCAACAGGGACACACCTAACACGTTCTTAATATCACAATTAGGTATTCACTACAGAACTCAGTAACAACAAACATATAAATTATACCCAAGTTTATTTAAGATATTTCTTAGCTTGAGGTTTAGAAGCTCGTAGCATAATCATTTCAATTCCCAATTCACGAATATATATTTGTAATTCAGGCTGAAGCATTACCTTGATAATTATGAGAAATATCAGGCAATGAATAGAATACATATAAATAGTAGATCATAAATGGAGATCAATAATTCTTCAACTGTGGTTTTAAACAGAGTATGTAATATGCAACTAAATCATAACACGTGACTTATAGTATCAACCCTTAATAATAATAATGATGTGAGTCGAGTATCTTCCGTGAGTAAATCAACAATATGGTTACTAGATTACAATCCCGATACAAGAGAGAATGGGGGAATTGAGAGTTTAAACAAGTACACAGGCAAGGTGGGTGAGTCACACGGGAGGTGGCGCGCGCGCTAGCCAGGTAGACGCGTTTATAGGTAGTACGACCTTTTCATTAGCTAGCGTGTCAGGTCATATACTGTATATGTACTGCGGGGTTGGAAAATACAATTCTAGTTTGTGTAAATAAGAACTGAATTTCAGTGATATTACGATGAAATTGGTGGCAATGTATTATTTAATTCTTTTCACGATTTCTTATATGTGTAACATAATTTATGTAAATTATGATTTGAATCCTATATTCACTTCAAACGATCGTATGTAATAATAACGAACTATATAATTATGTCTGATTGTAGTTTGTTTCTGTCTTCTTAGGTTGATACTGAGTTACCTATCTTTGTGTCATCAGATCATTTTGGGATGGTGTTATTCAGTCCTATATCAATATAATTTATATAGACAAGAAACAATACTGGCCCCAGGACCGATCCCAAAGGCAATCCACTATAAACAAGTTCCCAGTCAGATTCTACTCCATATATCACAACTCTCTGCCTTCTGTTTGTTAAGGGAGCCCACCTCGCTTTTTTTCTCTTTCTTTCCCTCTCTCTTTGGTCTTTATCCATTTGGCCCCATTCAGTCTACTGTTTTAAGATGTTTACCCACATCCAGGTGTCAATATTTTCCTGGTGAGCGGTAGCGAGCCAGCATATATATATATTTTTGTTTTGACAGCTAGCTAAATTTGTAAATTTTTCGAAAACAAATATTCTCCGGCGAAGCCGGATTTCTCCATACAATGCTGGCTCGCTATCGCTCGCCAGGAAGAAATCTACACCTGGATGGGGATAAACATCTTAAAACAGTTGGCTGAATGAGGCCGAATGGATACAAGCCAGGGAAAGAGAGAAAAGGAGAGAAAGATAAAAAAAGTTCTGTACTGTATGTTTTTCATTTAGGATACACACCTACCAAAATAGTTGCATAATCTGGTTTGCCTTCAGGGAGACAGTGCAGTCACTGGACAATGTCATGCTGGCTCTTGAAGCGTTGAACTAAAATTCGGAGCTACTGAGTATAAAGGTCTCTCAAAAAATTACCAACATGTCAGGCATTTTGTGACTTGTTGAATACTGCTGTATCTGTAGCGAGAACGTAGACTTGTTGAATACTGCTGTATCTGTAGCGAGAACGTAGACTTGTTGAATACTGCTGTATCTGTAGCGAGAACGTAGACTTGTTGAATACTGCTGTATCTGTAGCGAGAACGGAGACTTGTTGAATAATGCTGTATCTGTAGTGAGAACGTAGACTTGTTGAATACTGCTGTATCTGTTGCGAGAAGGTAGACTTGTTGAATACAGTACTGCTGTATCTGTAGCGAGAACGTAGACTTGTTGAATACTGCTGTATCTGTAGCGAGAACGTAGACTTGTTGAATACTGCTGTATCTGTAGCGAGAACGTAAACTTGTTGAATACTGCTGTATCTGTAGCGAGAACGTAGACTTGTTGAATACTGCTGTATCTGTAGCGATAACGTAGACTTGTTGAATACTGCTGTATCTGTAGCGAGAATGTAGACTTGTTGAATACTGCTGTATCTGTAGCGAGAACGTAGACTTGTTGAATACTGCTGTATCTGTAGCGAGAACATAGACTTGTTGAATACTGCTGTATCTGTAGCGATAACGTAGACTTGTTGAATACTGCTGTATCTGTAGCGAGAATGTAGACTTGTTGAATACTGCTGTATCTGTAGCGAGAACGTAGACTTGTTGAATACTGCTGTATCTGTAGCGAGAACATAGACTTGTTGAATACTGCTGTATCTGTAGCGAGAACGTAGACTTGTTGAATACTGCTGTATCTGTAGCGAGAACGTAGACTTGTTGAATACTGCTGTATCTGTAGCGAGAATGTAGAAGTCTTGGATAAAATCACCTATCTTGGTAGTGTAATTAATGAAAGCTTACAAATCGGGCCACTAAGAATATCACCATCTCTGCTTATTTTGATACATCTATGGACAAAGTGTTGATGGAATTGAAGTTGCGGCGCCCAATTGGAGAGCACGCTCACATGTGAATCTGCTTGACCTGGGTTTAATCCCTGCCAAGGCGGACATTTACTGGGTGTGGTAGTACGTCCTAGCATGTTTCACATGCTGCACCCAGTCGGGGGACACCTCGATGACGTACCGTATACAGACTAATGACATACACAACAAAGCCTTTCCAACACTTTCCTTTATCTATAACACCTCTTCTCTGTTATCTACACTTACCCAGCCGTATGGTCCTAGTGTACTGTCTGATGGCATTATGGGATCCCAAATGAAAGGAATATCTCATGAAGTACCAGCGAATAAATTCGAGCAAAGTAAATACAAAAATCTGGCGGCCATTGGTAACTTGCTTTGAATTGACGAGACGAATCCTAATTCCCAAATAAGAGTTTATTATATCTGGTTATATGGATTATTTGTGATATTACCAAAGTTATATATTTTCATTTACTAATATGTAGAACATTATGTGATAGGCTAGACATCCCTTATTTCATGGGGCTCAATATTATTGGGAAACGTGATTAGAGAAACTGACACCTCCACAAAGAGTTGGTTTGAATGTGGGTGTTAATAAGTTAATATAGGTATTCTTGGTTCCGCACCTGACGTCACTATCCCCCCCCCCCCTCCCCATCATCCCCCCCAAGAACACATACACAAAATTGCTTATACTGTATGTAATTGCATAAAGAACCCAGCCTCCTAGTATTGTACTTAGGGGTATGTTGCACATTGACAATTATGATTGTGAGAATATCTGATTAGGTGAGCTATGTCCTTTAAAAAATAATACTCAGCACTAAGTTTTCCTTTGACATGGTAAATCAACCAACCCTCCTACATCACCAACCCGGGAACGGCGCCGAGACTCTTAAAATAAAGTTTTGGTGGTGAAAGGCGACAGGACTCTTAAGATCCAAGACCCAAAAAAAGCCTTTTAAAATACCCCAGTAGCACTCAAAACAGAGGAATATGTGATTAAGTGAGATAATTCGCCTTCATACCTCCTATCACTGTTCCACATGTGTCAAAACCCACTCCTCCCCCCCCCCCTTCAATTATCACTTATTTTTCCTCCTATTCCCTTGTTTATCGGTTTATTTATCGCGCCAATATCTCCAACTCGGTTCCAAGGTCGTCTACTGCGCATATCGAGAGTGTGGGAAGGGAAAGAAAGGAAGACTCAAGGCTCAGTCTGCCTTCAGGCCTCAGAGAGGGAGGGTATACGTCGTGTTCGCCTCTTAACTCATGACTAGAGGGTCGGCAATAATTCGTAATTTTCACCCCCCAGATACTATTCACACTTGTTTTATTGCTGTTACATGTTAATATCTTCATATTAAACATAAAATAGGTGCATATGCATAAGTAATAATTATATTTATGGTAAAATTACGATTTTAGGGAGGGTTTGAGCTACCTATAGCACGCACTTCCCGGGTTAAAAGTAGAAAGAACTGCATGGCACACAAAATAGGAGCATATGAATAGATAAAAACAATATGCAAAGGCCAACACACAAAGAAAAAAATCAATGTTATAATTAATCGCCTCCTACCTACCCTCTCTAATTCCGCCATCCTTCAACCATTATACTTTAAAGGTGTGAAAGGGGTAGTTAAAGTTTCCATAACAATGTACTCTTTAAAGGGATTTTGGTGCTGATAAACCCATCTACTATAAGGATAAACAGCTGAATCAAATAATCAAAATGATATAACTGTAAATTTACTGAACTTGATAGTATTTACATTAATATTATTTTATTGCATTTTATGCTAATACATTCATTATATTTTGATTTCTTATAGTGTGGTAAAAAAAAAAAAAAAAAAAAACGAGAAAAATTCTAATCATAATAAAGGCCTGCCACCCACTCTCACTAATTCCACCTTCCTTCCACCACTCTGCCAACATTTCCATCACTCCCCACAATAAAATATCATAAACTACCCAGCGGGGAGGGGGCTGGCAAGGAATTCAAAGCTGTAATTTACTGATAATCCTCAAATAGCGCGCCAAGGCCATATCCCCGCCAAATTTTCTATGACGTAATTTGTTTACCTCCGAACAGAGCCCCCTTATTGGTCGAGCCGCTCAAGGCTATTACGCGAATGATATGTGCGATTTTAGCTAAACGAAAACTATTCATATTTTTCTATTATACCGGTAATTGAACCGTTAAAGCAATTACTGTTTTCGCATTAAACTTTATGGTGAAATAATGGCTGCGTTTGAAATGAAAGAGAAAGATTCCTGGAAATGGAGAAATTCGAGTGGCAACCGAAACTCTGGTCATCGTACAGTTGGCAATATAAAGTCATTGGCAATTTTCACTTTATTTATAAGAGATGTAGAGAATGTTGAATAATTATACTGTACCGTAGTTATATATATTTGATAATCTCGTTTACAATTATGGATGCTATAATCATTATGAAATAGTAATTGAGATATAAAGTATTTGGCCAATAGAACAGTCGGGTTCAAATGTTCGTATGCAAAATTAAGGGGGCGATTTTATCATGTATTCATTATTTTTCTAGTTTCCTCCCTAAACCTCCATCAAATTTAAAAACAAACATCCATTTGATCCCCCTTTTAGATTAATTTGTACATTTTTCGATAGAAACATTTCCCGCCGAAGGCCAGTTCTTCCAACATTACAGGCTCACTTTCGTTCGCCAGGGAAAAATTTGACACCTAAATAGTTTGAAAGGTTTAAATATTGACGAAGAAATGAGGCGAAAGACACTCTAAATGACCTAGATTTAGGTATAACTAGTAGGATAAGTAAATTCGCAGACGATACTAAAATGGGGAGATCAATTGATTCAGATAGAGATATAGAGTGCCTCCAAATGGATCTAGATACCTTACATGAATGGTCAGTAAATTGGCAGATGAAGTTTAACATTGACAAATGCAAGGTATTAAAGATAGGGAAGATGCATACAAATGTTAAATATAAACTAGCTAATTTAGAATTAGAAAATTCAGACTGTGAGAAAGATCTAGGTGTGTTTGTTAGCAATGATTTGAAGCCTAGAAAACAGTGTATAAGCGTTCGTAATAAGGCAAACAGGATTCTCGGGTTCATCTCTAGGAGTGTGAGTAACAGAACTGCTGATGTTATCTTAAAACTTTACTTGTCATTAGTGAGACCCCATATGGATTATGCTGTCCAATTTTGGTGTCCTTATTACAGAATGGACATAGATTCATTGGAGAGAGTACAGCGTAGAATGACAAAAATGATCCATAATATTAGAAATCTTTCGTATGAAGAAAGGTTGAAGAAATTAGGTTTACATTCGTTAGAGAGACGCAGAGTTAGAGGGGATATGATAGAGGTGTTCAAGTGGGTTAGTGGGATTAACAAAGGGGACATGACAAATGTACTAAAGCTCAGTGATAGCGAAAGAACTCGTACCAATGGTTTCAAATTAGATAAATTTCGTTTCAGAAAAGATATAGGCAAATATTGGTTTGGTAACAGAGTTGTAGATGGGTGGAATGGACTACCAAGTGCTATAGTGGGATTAAAAACGATAGGGAGGTTTAAGATAAAATTGGATAAGCATATGGACGAGAAGGGTTGGGTGTGAAGGGGGATCAGCAGGGTTGGGCCAATCAGCGCTCTGCAGACCACCGTAATCCTGCGTTAATCGCTAACCGTTTTGGTAAGATGATCCTCAGGGTATTAGAGTGTTGAGCCTATAATTGGGCTTTGTAATTGGGGTTGTGTGGGACAGGGATCTGCCTTGCTTAGGCCAATCGGCTTTCTGCAGACTCCCATTTTCTTATGTTCTTATGTAAAGATCTTAAAATCGACTAATTAATGGGGAAAACATCTTAACATCTGAAAACTAATGGGGCTAAACATGAGGGAGAAACTGGTCCCGAAAACCGGCCCATCCCTCCTTAATACATTTCTGGAATGCGACATATTAACCCTTCTGGACCGGTGACGTCTTTTCCATTATATTCTGGCAACTTTTTGACGATTTTATTAAGCTTAGGAATGACGTCTACCCCTTAACAGGTTACAAACCATTTCAATTCATCCTTTTTGCTATCATATATAAGAACATAAGAACATAAGAACATAAGAAAATGGGAGTCTGCAGAAAGCCGATTGGCCTAAGCAAGGCAGATCCCTGTCCCACACAACCCCAAATCAATTAAGAAGCCCAATTATAGGCTCAACACTCTAATACCCTGAGGATCATCTTACCAAAATGGTTAGAGCTTAACGCAGGATTATGGGGGTCTGCAGAGCGCTGATTGGCCCAACCCGGCTGATCCCCCTTCACACCCAACCCTTCTCGTCCATATGCTTATACAATTTTATCTTAAAGCTCCCTACAGTTTTAGATCCCACTATAGCACTTGGTAGACCATTCCACCCATCTACAACTCTGTTACCAAACCAATATTTGCCTATATCTTTTCTGAAACGAAATTTATCTAATTTGAAACCATTGGTACGAGTTCTTTCGCTATCACTGAGCTTTAGTACATTTGTCATGTCCCCTTTGTTAATCCCACTAACCCACTTGAACACCTCTATCATATCCCCTCTAACTCTGCGTCTCTCTAACGAATGTAAACCTAATTTCTTCAACCTTTCTTCATACGGAAGATTTCTAATATTATGGATCATTTTTGTCATTCTACGCTGTACTCTCTCCAATGAATCTATGTCCATTATGTAATAAGGACACCAAAATTGGACAGCATAATCCATATGGGGTCTCACTAATGACAAGTAAAGTTTTAAGATAACATCAGCAGTTCTGTTACTCACACTCCTAGAGATGAACCCGAGAATCCTGTTTGCCTTATTACGAACGCCTATACACTGTTTTCTAGGCTTCATATCATTGCTAACAAACACACCTAGATCTTTCTCGCAGTCTGAATTTTCTAATTCTAAATTAGCTAGTTTATATTTAACATTTGTTTGCATCTTCCCTATCTTTAATACCTTGCATTTGTCAATGGTAAACTTCATCTGCCAATTTACTGACCATTCATGTAAGGTATCTAGATCCCTTTGGAGGCACTCTATATCGCTATCTGAATCAATTGATCTCCCAATTTTAGTATCGTCTGCGAATTTACTTATCCTACTAGTTATACGTAAATCTAGGTCATTTATGTATATAAGAAACAACAGCGGACCTAATACCGATCCCTGGGGGACACCACTTTTGACTGCTCCCCACTCTGACTTGGTACCATTTATGCTGACTCTCTGTTTCCTACCAATTAGCCATGACCTAATCCATCCCATCAACGCCCCACCTATTCCATGTGCCTCAACCTTTCTCATCAATCTCTCATGAGGGACTCTGTCGAAAGCTTTACTGAAATCTAAATATATAATATCGTATGCCTTGTCATTATCTACTGCTTCATATACCTCTGAGAAAAAACTAAGCAAATTAGTAAGGCAAGAATGTCCCTGAGTGAATCCATGCTGAGAAGAATTGATTAAGTTAAATGTTTCTAAGTGGTTTCTCATTTTCCTAGCAATAATTGACTCTAGTAGCTTTCCTATGATTGAAGTGAGACTAATGGGACGGTAATTGGATGCTATTGATTTATCACCTTTTTTGAAAATCGGAACTACATTTGCAAGCTTCCAAGCTTCTGGAACTATACCTGTTTCTAATGAATTGTTAAAAAGAAATGTTAATGGGTAACTTAACTCATCTCTGCATTCTTTTAATACTCTGGCATATACCTCATCGGGACCAGGCGATTTCTGAGGTTTCAGTCTGTCAATTTCCTTAAGCACATCATTTCTACTTATAGTAACCGTACTTAACCTATTTTCTATACTATCGCTATATACCTTACGGACTTCTGGAATCTGTGCCAAATGTTCATTAGTGAAAACGAATAGAAACTGACTATTTAATGTACTGCACATTTCTAAATAATTTTCTGTCATTTCTCCTATCGAAGTTTTAAGTGGGCCTATTTTATCTCTAACTTTAGATTTATATAGCTGGTAAAAAGCCTTAGGGTTATTTTTTGAGTCATTGGCTATCCTGATTTCATAATTTCTTTTGTCTGTCCTTATACATTTTTTAACCTCTCTTGATAGATTCTGATAGTAAGCAAGTAGGTGAATTTCGCCTTTCTTAATTTTTCGATATATTCCTCAATGTTTTCCTAGAAGGTCTAATAGTCTATTATTCATCCATTTGGGTTGGTTCTGTGTTGATTTAAATTTTCTTTTGGGGATATAATTATTTTGCGCATTGTGGAGTGAAGAAATAAAATTATTATATGTAGCTGTCAAATTATCCTGAGTTAAGACAGGTATCTGAGAGGGAGTATGTTCATTAGCGCACCTGGGTCCACTTAATAGTTTAACCATAGGATCGACTCTTAAGGCTCGTCTTAATCCACCATAATTGGCTTTTCTGAAATCTGGGATAAGTGTCGTATTCTCTTTAGCCTTTCCTGTCCATTGTATGTTAAAATAAATTGATTTATGATCACTATTTCCTAGTTGGTCTCCTATCTCTACATTATTTATCATTTGTTCATTATTACTGAGAACTAAATCGAGGATATTATTACCTCTAGTAGGCGAGTCTATGAATTGAAATAAAAAACTATCCTGTACCGCCTCAATAAACTCTGTTGAATCTGAGTCGCCGATTTAATGCTGCCAATCAATATTCGGAAAATTAAAATCCCCCATAATACACACATTGCTAAACCTTGATGCTATTTTCACTTCCTGTCATAAAGCTGTACCTTCGTTTCTACTCATATTTGGTGGTCTATAAATAACTCCAATAATTATGGTCTCACTACCTTCGCTAACCTCAACCCAAACACTTTCGTTATCAGTATTTAGTCTAATACCTGATTTAATACAGCTTTTAATATCTTTCCTAAGCTTCATAAAATCGTCTAAATGTAGCTCAAATCGAATCAAAATAGGTCACCGGTAATAAAGGGGTTAACTTCACAAACATTTAGAGCACCAGTCATGAGCGAATAAACAAAATTATAAAACATCTAAGGGAATTAAGGGGACACTGACTGCTTTTTTGGCCTATAAACTCATTCATTCAAATATTCTTAGTTTCCTCGCTAGACATCTCTCAAACTTAGAAAAGCATCCCCTTGACACCCCTTAAGACAAATTTGTACATTTTTCGGTAGAAAAATTTCCCGGCTGAAGACCGGTTCCTCTTACAATTACAGGCTCGCTATCGCTCGCCAGTAAAAATTCGACACCTAAATGGCACGATAGGTCTTAACATTTATAACGAAATGGGACGAAAGGTCTTATAATGGCCAATCAAATGGACTGAATGTCTAAACATTTAAACAAATAATGGGACTAAACACGATGGAGAAAGGGGACCAGAAAAACGATCGTCTCCCCTGAAATAATTAAAGCTTACAAATGTGGGAACTCTGGAGATAATGGCCCATCATAAGCTTCATCAGAGAATTAATCCTTTCAAGCTCCAATGCGCGTTTCTGTTCTGTGTTCTGGCTATTATTAGACGATTTTATTCAGATTAGTAACGGTATACGGAAGTCAAAGGGTTGATTGAGATAGTATTTACCCTTTTAATACCCGCAGATCCTTCCTCAGCTGCATAACATAGTATAATGATAGCCAAAATAAACTGCTAAAACGCGTCAGATCTTCAAGGGATATAGGGGAGATGGGCCCTTTATTTGCCTTTATAATGATATTTTTATGATTTTCTTCGTTTCCTCCCTATACCTCCATCAAGCTTTAAAAAAACATCCATTAGATCCCCCTTCTAGATTAATTTGTACATTTTTTCGGTAGAACAATGTCCCAGCCGAAGGCCGGTTCCTCCAACATTACAGGCTCACTATCGTTCGCCAGGGAAAAATCGACACCTAAATAGCACGAAAGGTCTAAATATTGAAGAAGAAATGGGGCGAAAAGTCTAAAATCGAATAACTAATGGGGCAAAAATCTTAACATATGAAAACTAATGGGGCAAAACATGAGGGAGAAAGTGGTCCAGAAAACCGGTCCATGTCCCCTTGAGGGTCTTTCTGTCACACACCCATTGAAAACCGGTCCATGTCCCCTTGAGGGTCTTTCTGTCACACACCCATTGTAAACCGGTCCATGTCCCCTTGAGGGTCTTTCTGTCACACACCCATTGAAAACCGGTCCATGTCCCCTTGAGGGTCTTTCTGTCACACACCCATTGAAAACCGGTCCATGTCCCCTTGAGGGTCTTTCTGTCACACACCCATTGAAAACCGGTCCATGTCCCCTTGAGGGTCTTTCTGTCACACACCCATTGAAAACCGGCCCATGTCCCCTTGAGGGTCTTTCTGTCACACACCCATTGAAAACCGGTCCATGTCCCCTTGAGGGTCTTTCTGTCACACACCCATTGAAAGTAAAAGCAGAAAGGGAAAACTGAGTCCCTTCCTGATGTTTACAAATAGATAAGTATTTGTTATATTTTTTCACCAACCAACTTTACTTCTAAACTCAATTAACCCTTTGAGTACCAGCGACGTGTGTTATATTGTATTCTAGCTCATATTTAGACGATATTATGTAGCTTAGGAAGGATCTGTGGTAGTTCAAAAGGTTGCTCGAGTAGGTTGGAAGCCTTATTATTACTAGAGGTCCTTCCTAAGCTGAATAAAATAATGTTATAGTTGCCAGAATATGATGAAACAGATGTCACTGGTATTGTACGGGTTAATGAAACAGATATCACTGGTATTGTACAGGTTAATGAAACAGATATCACTGGTATTGTACTGGTTAATGAAACAGATGTCACTGGTATTGTACGGGTTAATGAAACAGATGTCACTGGTATTGTACGGGTTAATGAAACAGATATCTCTGGTATTGTACGGGTTAATGAAACGGATGTCACTGGTATTGTACGGGTTAATGAAACAGATGTCACTGGTATTGTACGGGTTAATGAAACAGATGTCACTGGTATTGTACGGGTTAATGAAACAGATGTCACTGGTATTGTACGGGTTAGTGAAACAGATGTCACTGGTATTGTACGGGTTAATGAAACAGATGTCACTGGTATTGTACGGGTTAATGAAACAGATATCACTGGTATTGTACGGGTTAATGAAACAGATGTCACTGGTATTGTACGGGTTAATGAAACAGATGTCACTGGTATTGTACGGGTTAATGAAACAGATGTCACTGGTATTGTACGGGTTAATGAAACAGATGTCACTGGTATTGTACGGGTTAATGAAATAGATGTCACTGGTATTGTACGGGTTAATGAAACAGATGTCACTGGTACTGTACGGGTTAATTAAATCAACAAACACATGTGGCACTCCAAGGACTCGAACCTAGGACACTCACATCGAAATTCCGCGCACCTATGCATTACGCTATCAAGACAGTTAAAGAATTACGTACAAGCCAAGTTATATGGATTCATAAATAAGAGAACTAAAGTGAAGGAAAATATCAAAAGGATCGTACACTGTGGAGAAATATTTGAGAAGGAGGAAAAAATGGGTGAAGTTTTTAATGCAAATGTTCAATTGGTGTTTGTTCAAGAAAATTACGATGGTGATGATGCTTACAGGAATTCAATACAGAGACCAGTCATGCTCATGAAAGACATTATAGTAAGAACAGATGAAGTAAAGGACTGCATGTTAGACCTAAATATAAGAAAGGCTATGGGGCCGGATCAGACTTCTGGGTGGATGTTGAGTGAATGTGCAGAGGAACTAAGCTTTCCCATAACATAAATATTTAACAAATCTTTGTCCTAAGGCAAGCTATCTGAGGTGTGGAAGGCTGCCCAAATCGTACCAATACACACAAGGCAAGCTACCTGAGGTGTGGAAGGCTGCCCATATCGTACCAATACACACAAGGCAAGCTACCTGAGGTGTGGAAGGCTGCCCATATCGTACCAATATACACAAGGCAAGCTACCTGAGGTGTGGAAGGCTGCCCATATCGTACCAATACACACAAGGCAAGCTACCTGAGGTGTGGATCGTACCAATACACACAAGGCAAGCTACCTGAGGTGTGGAAGGCTGCCCATATCGTACCAATACACACAAGGCAAGCTACCTGAGGTGTGGAAGGCTGCCCATATCGTACCAATATGCACAAGGCAAGCTACCTGAGGTGTGGAAGGCTGCCCATATCGTACCAATACACACAAGGCAAGCTACCTGAGGTGTGGAAGGCTGCCCATACCGTACCAATATACACAAGGCAAGCTACCTGAGGTGTGGAAGGCTGCCCATATCGTACCAATACACACAAGGCAAGCTACCTGAGGTGTGGAAGGCTGCCCATATCGTACCAATACACACAAGGCAAGCTACCTGAGGTGTGGAAGGCTGCCCATATCGTACCAATACACACAAGGCAAGCTACCTGAGGTGTGGAAGGCTGCCCATATCGTACCAATACGCACAAGGCAAGCTACCTGAGGTGTGGAAGGCTGCCCATATCGTACCAATACACACAAGGCAAGCTACCTGAGGTGTGGAAGGCTGCCCATATCGTACCAATACACACAAGGCAAGCTACCTGAGGTGTGGAAGGCTGCCCATATCGTACCAATACACACAAGGCAAGCTACCTGAGGTGTGGATCGTACCAATACACACAAGGCAAGCTACCTGAGGTGTGGAAGGCTGCCCATATCATACCAATACACACAAGGCAAGCTACCTGAGGTGTGGAAGGCTGCCCATATCGTACCAATACACACAAGGCAAGCTACCTGAGGTGTGGAAGGCTGCCCATATCGTACCGATATACAAATAAAATTACCGAAAAAGAGATGCAAATAACTATAGACCCATGTCATTGACAAATGTTGTAGTAAAACTGCTTGAAAAATTGAACAGAATATTTTGGATTTGTCACCTCGAGGAGAACCATTTATTATCGGACTGTCAGTTTGGTTTTAGGTCGAATAGGTCAGGTGTGTCAAATTTACTGAGCTTCTATGACAGAGTGATTGAAATAATACGAGAAAGAGACAGATTGGCAGATTGTGTAGTTTTAGATTTAAAAAAAGTTTTTTGATAAGGTACCCCACAAAAGGCTTCTATTTAAACTTGAAACGTGTGGAGGAATAACCGATGGACTCTTAAAATGGATGAAGGATTTCTTGACTGGAAGAAAGATGAGAACCGTCATCAGAGGGAAATATTCATCATAGAGTGATGTGACAAGTGGAGTGCCCCAGGGCTCTGTGTTGGCCCCGTTGATGTTTTTAATTGTCATAAATTATCTGCCTCTTGAAACTAGCAGATATACTAACATGTTCGCCGATGACACAAAATTAGTGAGGAAAGTGGTTGACAACAATTGCTGCAAAATGCACAGGATGACATCAATAAGCTGTATGAATGGAGCCGAGTGTGGAAAATGGAGTTCAACATTGATAAATGTCCCGTGATGGAGAAGGGAGACGGCCAAGGAAGACCCCATGGGGAGTACAGTATGGGCGGTATAAGGATGCAAAAGTCAAAGAAGGAAAAGACTTAGGAGTTGGAGTCTCTTAGGAGACTTAGGCTGTAGTTGCAGCCGTCCGGCTGGCTCAGTTGATAGCATGCCTGATTCCCATCTTGAAGGTCTCGTGTTCAATCCCCGCTCAGATTGAAAAGATTTTCTGGGATACAGCCGGCGGTTACCATCTCCCCATGAGCAAGGGGGATGGGTAATGGTCTCTGGTAGACTAAAGAAAGCCAAGCGCTTGTGAATCCTTGAGGGAGGAGATACGGGCGCTATATAAGTAACCAGAAGATTATTATTATTATTATTATTATTATTATTATTAGTTAGCAGAGGGTTAGATCCCGGTGACCCCATCAACAACTTGGTAAAGAAGGCTTACTCGTGGTGGGCTAATATTAGGGTAGCGTTTAAATTCCTAAATGAAGACATGGTGAAGATATTAATAACACAGTGTTTAAGGCCTAGCCTGGAGTATGCAGCGGTTGTATGGAATCCATACATGAAAAAACACATTATTAAGCTCGAGAAAATTCAGCGTGTGATAACAAGATGGGTGCCAGTGTTAAAGAACTTACAATATGAAGACCGGCTGTGTCACCTAGAGATTCCCTCACTTGAACAGAGAAGGGAGAGGGGAGACATTATAGCTTTATTTAGGTGTGTTCACGGAAAGGAATATATTGATCAAACAGACCTTGTTTTCCAACGATGGGGTGGACGAGAGGACATGACTATACACTGTTGAGGAGGAGAGCTAGGAAAGATAGAATGGTTGAGAAGTGGAATGAGTTACCAAACGACCTATTGTGTGCACAAAGTATTCAAGCTTTTAAAGTAAGACATGATAAGTTAAAGGCTGACGGGACACTACGAGAGTAATCTCAATCCTGTAAAATACAATTAGGTAAATACATATACACATTACAGACACATACATACACATAATGTATACATACTGTACATATACATACATATACACATTACAGACACATACATACACATAATGTATACATACTGTACATATACATACATATACACATTACAGACACATACATACACTTAATGTATACATAATGTACATATACTGTACATATATATACACATTACAGACACATACATACACATAATGTATACATACTGTACATATACATACATATACACATTACAGACACATACATACACATAATGTATACATACTGTACATATACATACATATACACATTACAGACACATACATACACATAATGTATACATACTGTACATATACATACATATACACGTTACAGACACATACATACACATAATGTATACATACTGTACATATACATACATATACACACGCATACTATATTACTCCGGGAGAGAGTACAAAGGAAATCAAGCAACAAAAGATCATGGTTTTCCTCAAAAGCACAGAGGATCAAGTGTCCAAAAGTGGCTTAGAGTGGGTAATGGAAAATCTGAATGGGAACTACTGCCCTGGATCTATTGCCCGTGGAAGGATTAGGATGTTAGTAGGGGAAAGATGGGTTATTTAAGAGAGAGAGAGAGAGAGATAGAGAGAGAGGGAGAGAGAAGGGAGCAAAAGTAATATAATTTGCACAATGCAGACGCAGGACATTTCTCCTGTATATAACAAGGTAGTTAGCTAGTTTGTATATAACAAGGTAGTTAGCTAGTTTGTTAAACAGAAATAATATATTTGTATAAGACAACAAGAAGACTAACAGTGGTGAAAAGAAGAGAGGAGAGAGATAGAACAAGACAAACAAAATTATATTCAAACAGAGAATCTAAACTACACACACACATGCGAGCGCTCGTACGCACACACACACCCTTGCTATTTAAGAAAACACATCAACAGTTATCAATTATCTCTCACTCTTTCTACACACACACACACACATATATATATATACTATCTGATCTATAACAATTCCACACAAATCCTCTCCTATTACAAACAATCCACAAGATACAAACACAAAAGACTAATATATACCGACCCCCCGACTAGAAAATGTAATCCGTTTGACGTAGCTGTTATTGAGGTTGTCATATGGCCGTAATGAAAAAGTTCGTTCATTGTCCCAGTTGGCATAACGCATATTTTTCATCAAGTCGGGGAGTGAGAGACAGTGGTAGTGTCATTTAATTTAAGACATTTCGCCTCATTTCTTTGTCAATAATAAGACCTTTCGTGCTATTTTGGTGTAAACAAATCACTGGCGAGCGATAGCGAGCCTGTTATTTTGGAGGAATCGGCCTTTGGCCGGGAAATTTTTCTACCGAAAAATTTACAAATTAATCTAGAAGGGGGATCTAATGGATGTATTTTGTTAAGCTTGATGGAGGTCTAGGGAGGAAACTAAACACAAATAATGAATAAATGAAAAAAAAGAAAAAATACCAAAAAAGTGAACCATCTCCCCTTAAGTGGTCATAACAAGAATCACACACAAACATACAGTGAATGGTTCCCGGACATCTCAACCAGTAGACCATTTCAACCAGTAGCTCACAACCAGTACCAAATCAACCAATACGGTTAGGTTAGGTTAGGTTAGTACTATATTTTGGCACTGGTTTGGTTGGTCTTGGTTGATTTGGCACTGGTTGAAAGCTACTGGTTGAAATGGTCTACTGGTTGAGATGTCCGGGAACCATTCATGTTATGTCTGTCTGTGATTCTTGTTATGTCCGCTATAACAACAAGGGGCGGAGATTATGGGACCGCCTCGCTTTGTTTATCATCTGGTTGGCTGTCTATTTGTGTATTTGTTATCTTATTTGTGTAAAAAGGAGACAAAAGGCAAAGCTGCCTGTAACGAGTGTTACCTTGTAATCAGCAGTTTTCGAAAAATAATGGACATCGTCAGTATTTACATTTTGGTCTATCTATTTATCTATCTATTTATTCAGGCCCAATTCCCACTTTTCCTATATATACACTGTATATATATATATATATATATATATATATATATATATATATTTATATATAATTTTTTATTTTATTTTATTTTTGGGTGGGGGGGGGGGGGGGGGCAATTCAAGACAGAGCAAGAACAGGGAAAACACAAAACACAACATAAAACAACGAACAAACACAGGGAAAACACAAATTCACACATCTGAATGTGGTGTCCCGAGTTCGAATCCCGGGAGGACCATATGCTGTCATTGGTTTATTCAAGTACATTGGGGTTTGTAATTGATGATTGCTTATAACACCACCCCAAAATGGATCCTAATAGAATTTTGATCAGTCTTCACAATACTACATATGATATACTGTATACTGTTTAAGGGGAGGTTTTTAGTTATTTCGCTAGACCTCCATCAAGCTTAACATTACAGCCCCTAGACCCCCTTTCAAGATAAATTTGTACATTTTTCGGTAGAAAAATTTCCCGGCCAAAGGCCAGTTCCTCTTAAATTACAGGCTCGCTATCGCTCGCCAGGATAAAATTGACACCTGAATGGCACGAAAGGTCTTAATATGGGGTGAAAGTTCTTAAAATCGCTAAACTAATGGGGCAAACGTCTTATAATCTCAAAAGCAATGGGGCTAACCATGAGGGAGAAAGGGGTCAAGAAAAAAATCCCTCAAGTGGAAATCTCCCCTTAACTGAGGAATACTAGTGATAATTTGCTGACACACATTTGTAGTTTACATGCCAACATACTTTATTATTGGCTATTCGACCACTGAGTTCAAAATACTGCTCGCTCCCTATAATGGGCTTAGGAACTTAAAGGGAGACTGACCGTTTGTTTGGTCTATTAATTCATTTATTCATTTTGTTAGTGTCCGCCCTAGACCTCCATCAAGCTTAGAAAAACACCCCCTAGACCACTCTTTAAGATAACATTTTAAATTTTTCGGTAGAAAATGTCCCGGCCGGAGGTTGGTTACTCTTAAAATTGAAGGCTCGCTATCGCTCGCCAGGAAATAATATAATCGACACCTAAATGGCACAAAAGGTCTTAAAATTGACAACGAAATGGGGCGAAAGGTTTTAAAATCGCCAAACTGATGGGCCGAACGTCTTGTAATTTCAAAACTAGTGGGGCTAAACATTAGGGACAAGGTGGTCCAGAAGATCGGTCTGCCTCCCCTTAAGCTCTAACATCATTATGTTGTTTTCTTAAGGGGAGATTTCCACTTGAGGGATTTTTTTTCGTGACCCCTTTCTCCCTCATGTCTAGCCCCATTGATTTTGAGATTTTAAGACGTTTGCCCCATTAGTTTGGTGATTTTAAGAATTTCCGCCCCATTCTGTCAATTTTAAGATTTTTCGTGCCATTTAGGTGTCGATTTTATCCTGGCGAGCGATAGCGAGCCTGTAATTTAAGAGTAACCGGCCTTCGGCGGGAAAAATTTCTACCGAAAAATTTAAAAATTTATCTTGAAAGGGGGTCAAGGGGGTGACAATTTAAGATTGCTGGATGAGTAGGAAACAATCTAAATACCTCCCCTTAAACTCAAATGAGCAGAAATATATTAAATTTAGTGATTCATTTAATATAAATCAAATTTCTATTAGCAATTTTCCATCGTCTGGACCAATTCAACCTCTCAAACCAATGCGACCTCTTATACAATCAATCACTCACCCGAAGTCAATTGGCTACTTGCGAATTTCGTTCTATAAGGAAGTTGGAGCAGTAGATAACAATGTTTAGCAGAATTACCAGCTAAAATACGGTCGTAGTGCATATATAAGTACATCAAATTCAATTCAACATACTTTTTATCCATCACAAGCCTACGTTATAGCTGTATTTCCGTATACAAATCGATATCCACAGCTCTAACTTCCTTATAGCCTGAAACTCGCAAGTGGTCAATTGCCCAGCTCAATTCGACCGTTTCGGATCAATACGATCACTTCAGTTCAATACGGTCATATGGCCCCATTTTGACCTAATTCATGTTTGACTAGCTTGTTGGTGACCTATAAACTATCGGGTTCTGTGGCAACGCATCCTTCCCTCATCAACAACAAGGGACTAGAGTGTTCGCAGTGAGGCTCCAGTCCTGACGTTATTCTTGACTTACAGTGTGCTGGCTTAATAATCCAATAGGGTTGATAGCCTCTGAAGTCCTATTTTAACTAACTAATCATCAACAGCCTTGTTAGAGTGAATGTAAAGGATTTTGTTTGTTTTTCTTTTGAAATTGTATACGTTTGTTTATAAATATCTACTTTGATTTGTGTCTATCTTGCTATTTATCTATCTATCTCAGGCTCTCTTTTTTTTTTTTTTTTCTATTTTCTAACACGGATCAGAAATCATTTGTTCCTTCCGCAGGACCCAATACCATGATAACAAAAACTACAACCCCACCACTATGAACGCTGCTCCCCCGCTAAAACCGGTATCACACGAGAGCATTTATAGTCAACATTTGTATGGCAACATTTCTGGAATATTTTGCAACGGTGTCGGAAACTAGACTGGTGGTAGATGAATTTAGGTGACCGATATATTATAAATGTTGAACTCAAAAGGTGCCAGACCAGTGTTGAGGATAAATGTTGAGTGAAAAATCGCTCGTGTGGTACCGGCTTAAGTCATCAGTATAGTCAATTAATTTCAAGTCCCGGCGCCAACTATTGACAATGCCAGTAACTTTGTGGAACTTGATCACCTTGATAAACACTTCGCCAGCTCGGTTCTCATACTTCAAGTCCCCGTGCCAACTATTGACAATGCTGCTAACTTTGTGGAACTTGATCACCTTGATAAACACTTCGCCAGCTCGGTTCTCATACTTCAAGTCCCCGTGCCAACTATTGACAATGCTGCTAACTTTGTGGAACTTGATCACCTTGATAAACACTTCGCCAGCTCGGTTCTCATACTTCAAGTCCCGGCGCCAACTATTGACAATGCTGCTAACTTTGTGGAACTTGATCAACTTGATAAACACTTCGCCAGCTCGGTTCTCATACTTCAAGTCCCCGTGCCAACTATTGACAATGCCAGTAACTTTGTGGAACTTGATCAACTTGATAAACACTTCGCCAGCTCGGTTCTCATACTCGCCCAGGTCAATACACACTTGGGAATAGCAGTTTCCTTTAAAGATCGTTTGATGAGTTATTATCTCCAGCAGAAATATGTGCTGGGCGGAGAGTACGTGATCGTCAGTGTGTATTTGTTTGTCAGCAGGGATTCTAAATAAAAGACAAATAACAAAACAAATTATTGAATTATTGTTTAATGTAGTTGTGTAAGGACTTCCATGCACAATGTCCCACAGGAATTTACACCCACTGTGATTTTATGCATGTGAGGAAATATAGTATATCCCGTTCAGTACCAGGGACGTCGTTTTCATCATCTTCTGGCAACAATTATACGATTTATTCAGCTTAGGAAAGACATCTAACAATAATATGACTTCAAACTATCTCAACCAACCCTTCAACTACCACAGATCCTTCCCAAGCTGTATAATATCGTCTACATACAGCTAGACACAAATATAACACACGTCGCTGGTACTCAAAGGGATAAGTGAATTACGTGTGTAGCTATTTACTCTCTAGCTTTTCCATCTGATCAATTAATAATTTTATTGAATTTTTGCATTTCATTTATAATATTTTTTACTTCTAGATAAAAAGAAACCACCGAGCGGGTTTTAATTCGTGTGGGCAACTCAGATCAGATGAAGGTATTCAGGGATAAGCCTTTACAACGGCACCTCATATCTACATTCTACTGTTCCTATTTTTCTGAAGAGTGTAGAGAGGGGAAAAGGGGTGTTGGAGAGAGAGGAAGCTGTTGGAGTGGCTTTGTTATGTATGTTGCATTGTCAGTACAAAATGGAAATAATACGGTTTAGTCCTAAGTTGATGACCTCTTCACACGCCTAACTAAAACCATCTTTAAAGGGAAGATGGGCCGGTTTTCTGGACCACTTTCTCCCTCATGTTTAGCCCCATTAGTTTTCAGATTTTAAGATGCTTGCCCCATTATTTTGTCGATTTTAAGACCTTTCGCCCATTTCTTCGTCAATATTTAGACCTTTCGTGCAATTTAGGTGTCGATTTTTTTCCTTGGCGAACGATAGTGAGCCTTTAATGTTGGAAGAACCAGCCTTCGGCCGGGACACTTTTCTACTGAAAAATTTACAAATTAATCTAGAAGGGGGATCTAATGGATGTTTTCTTTTTTAATTTGATGGAGGTCTAGGGAGGAAAGTAGAAAAATAATGAATGCATGCAAAAATCGCCCAAAAAATTAACCATCACCCTTAACCCTCTGAGTACCAGTGATGTGTGTCATATTTTAGACTAGCTATGTTTAGACGATATTATGCAGCTTAGGAAGGATCTGTGTTAGTTAAAATGGTTGGTTGAGTTAGTTTGGGGATGGTGAGGCCAGACGCACCTCAATTTCCTGGGATATCAATTAAAGGGGGTCACCGTTTTTTTTTTATCTTTCTCTCCTTTTCTCTCTTTCCCTGGCTTGTATCCATTCGGCCCCATTCAGCCAACTGTTTGAAGACGTTTATCCCCATCCAGGTGTCGATTTCTTCCTGGCGAGCAATAGCGAGCCAGCATTGTATGGAGAAATCCGGCTTCGCCGGAGACATTTATCGATAGAAAAATGTACAAATTTAGCTTGCTGTCAAAAAAAAAAATATATATATGCTGGCTCGCTACCGCTCGCCAGGAAAATATTGACACCTGGATGGGGTAAATGTTTTAAAATGCATATGTTATATTAGTCATAGTAAATACATAACTTAATACAGTACTGCTTTCTTTGAGAACTGCTTTTAATTTGTCATTTAAAATAATATAGAAGTCTCACACACTCACTCTCACACACACTCACTCGCACACATACACTCACTCTCACACGCACTCTCTCTCTCTCCTTTTCTATCATTTCCTTCAACTTTCCTTGGCTATCGGATATGCCATCTCTACTAGAATTAAATCCTGACCACCTCGTTTGGATCGTAAGGTCTGTGTGGCCAGTGTATCTATGTAAATATATGCACATATCTCTCTCTCTCTCTCTCATAATTTACCCCTTCACACACAGCTATGCAAAATTCAATTAAACTTCTACCATCCGCGTCATATTCATGCAAAGGTTTTGGTGAATAACGTACATAAGGATGGGCGTCATTTTATACCAAAGTTTAATGGGACCGACCCGCTTTTTGTTTTCTCTGTGGGTAGTAACCATTCGACCCCTTTCAGGCTACTGTTTTAAGACGTTTATCCTCATCCAGGTATCGATTTACACCTGGCGAGCGATAGCGAGCCATTATATTTTGGATTACATATGTATTAGACAGCTGACTTAATGTGCACATTTTTCGATAGAAAAATGTCTTTGGCGAAGCCGGATTTCTCCATAAAATTATGGCTCGCTCTCGCTATCCAGGAAAAAATCGATACCTGAATGGGGAGAAACGTCTTAAAACAGTAGGCTGAATGGGGCCGAATGGATAAAACCCAGCGAGAAACAGCAGGTGGGTCTCCTTAATAAAAGCCTAAAAGAATGTAATTAGTGTACGATCATATATGCACGACTCTATCATATGGCAATAAAGTATAATATAATTATTTATTCAATATTACAGTATTTCGAAAATGGGATTTTATACAATTATAAAATAAATGTGTTATTTTATCTATGATCAAGTTGTTAGAGCGAAGATGTGGACCAGAAGGCCTCGACCTACAAAATGACAAGCTGGGATTTTTACGCAGGTGATTTTCATGTCTCTGTTCCTATGTACTCTGGCTACACCAAAATCTCAATAATTATTCGGTAAGAGTTGTGTTATCGGGCGTACTATTAGCGACGTACAACATAAATCATCTATAAATACTTAACCTAACTAAAAAGCGTACCCTAACCTAGTATTCTCATTACTAAATGAATATTAGGTTAGGTTAGGTTAGGTTGTTTGGTTAGGTTAATGTTTTAGAGAGGAGTTATGCTGTATGGCAGTAGTGGTACGCCCGATAACACAACTCTTACCATTTATTCTAGCATACACAGCTCAGAATAATAATAATGTGCTCCGAAACGTTACCAGAATGTATAGAACCCGCACTTGAGGTGGAGCACTTTATTGATGGCGTTTCACATCCTTCTCATTATCCCTTTGCATCCCTTGCATTATTCTACAGATATTTTCACAGCAATTGTTCCGAGGAACTTGCTTCAATTGTGCTGCCTCTCCACATCTTTCCCCGTAGAACTAGGGCAGCTGAGAGCGCCCATGAATTTACACTTTCTCCTCCACAATGCAGAACTTCTGCTTATCAAAATTAATTTATCCCTAGAACTACTACTCTTTGTAATTCACTTCCCTCGAGTTGCTTTCCACAAACTTACAATCTACAAAAGTTTAAATCCAGTTGTTACAAACATTTTATGAATGGAGGATGCCTTTAGGCACATGGACCTTTTTTTGTATCTGTGTTTTTCCTTCCTCCGTTCATTGTCTATTAAAAAAAAAAAAAAAAAAAAAAAAAAAAATGTGGGAACTATTAGACAATTTTATTCAGCTTAGGATGGACATCTACGCATTACAAGTGGCACGCAGGAGTACAATGGAAAACAAGCTACCATACGGCGTGAAGCAGTGATCGATATTTATCCGTATATTATCGTCTGTTTCAAATTCGTATTATTTCGTTCAATGGTCTCTTTGATTTTCCCATTCTCTAAACAGTGGCGAAATTATGTAACCCATTTATTATTAGGTGGAGTTTCTGCTGGATCGCGGTCGCGGTCGGACGTCCCGGGTGCCCGGCGCAAACCATAGCTTTATTAGGAAGAACCTCAGTCGGTCCCGGTGATTGTCTGCCGCATCGGTGTTTCAGCGGCCTCTCCCCCCGGCTTCATCCCCTTCCACCATGCTACCCTGCTCTGCCTTCGTCATCCTCTGATCATCCGACTCTGCCGACTACACTCTGCGCCTTTTTTAATCCTTTCTGTTTGGTGCTTCCCTGGACCTGTGACACGTGGCTCTGCCCGCTAGAGGGACGTGGCACCCACGGTGGTCGGCTCTGGTGTCGGCAAATCCTCGGGTTTTTTCGGGGTTCCCTAGTGGGCCCCACTCCGTCGGTGCCGGGGCCGCCTTCAGCTTCTGGTGTTAGTGTTGGCCCCTACATCCTCGCTTCTTCACTTCACCACGTGTCTTCTTCCTGCCGGGTGCCATCGTTCATCACTTCCTCGTCCCTTCCATCCTCGAGTCCTGGGAGTGTTGTTGCCCTTCTGCAGCCCCACCTGGGTCCCTGACGTTTGAGCCTCCTTCCTGGGAGGGCGCTGCGGTTTTGACCAATCCCTGAGAACCTTTCTACCTGGGAGGGTAACATAAGCTTCACTGCTTCACTACCCTTAACCCGGCAATGGCGAGGGGGGGATATTGAACTAGCTGCCCATGGGCGAGCATATTGGCTCCATTCAGGCCTATAATCGTCATTTTACGATAAATATCGTTATTACTTATTCATATGAGCCTATTTTACCTTCACTATGAAGATAGTAACCTGTAACAACGATAGAACAAGTGAAAATATAATTTTTCTGGTCAAAATCGCGAATATAGATGGACCAGCCCTTTCATGAATTATGGAGAAAATTGAGGCAAGCCCTCCTTCCACGAGGCCTCAAGCCATACTGAGCCTACTCATTCACACACTCGGTTGTATAACACACTCGCTAGGCACGTAAGCACATCCTCCACACATTTTGGTAATGTTAGCACAAAAATATACCAACGAATTAGGGAATAACAGGGAAAATAGGTGATAATTGAAGGGGGAGGGGAAAAGGGGGAAGGAGGGGATGTGGAGGAGTGATATGAGGTATAGGGAAACAAAACACATTTTTGTTAGTGGTACTGGGGCCGTTTAAATTGTTTTTTTAGGCCTCCCTCTTAAGAGCTTTTCCGCCGTCGCCCAGTAAAACCTCTTATGAGCTTTGCTGCCGTTTATGGGTTAATCATCAAGAAGAAGAAGAAGAAGAAAAAGCTTTATTATTATTGGGCTTTTCCGGTATATTGATAAAGTACGCAATTACGCATATTATATTATGCGTTGTATAAGCATTTTATATTTAGTTGTTTAATGCTATGTGGTCCTACTTAACATAGTTGCATTGTTTAACCCTTAATTAGCGGCTCACCACATAAGTCGTATTTAATAAAGCTGGACTATGTGGCGGCGCTCGACATAGGTCGAGTGGCAATTTCAGCACGTAATGTTGCTGAGAGAGAGAGACAAGTGGTGGCAGGAGAGTAGCGAGCGTATGACTGCACCAGACCACCGCGGCGAACATACTGACATGAATCCCAGCTCCCTCCTCCCTCTCTCACTCGCTATATAAGGAATTATATCGGGAAAGTGGCTAATTACATGCTTTTTGCACTCGCGTTGCACGGTTATTGCAAGAAAACTAGCCATCATAAAAGGATCGTTATGGTGTCATTCGAAAGCTCTGTTTATGCCCTTTTAGGGATAGGTACTTGTTTTATGTTCTGGGTCTTATTTAGGCATGAAAATGATCACGTAAACAGCCCTATTTTGGCTAAAAACACCCCGCTGGGCGGTACATATAAATAAACCGCATAGGCCGCTCGTAAGGTGTTAAGTAAGGATTACATTGAATAAAAGAATCATCAGGCTGGTTCAGGTGGAGCCATCTGTTGGTGTCACTAGGTACCTAATAGTCTTGATGGGCTGATGGCTTTCCCTATCAAGCTAAGAAGTACTGGCTGTAATTTAATCAGTACGATTCCAACTATTAGGGGAGTAACAGTTACCTCTCGTTTTTCTCTAATAGGCATTTGTTTATTTACTTGTTTATTTATTCATTGGCATATTAACATCATAACAGACAGAGTTTAAGGGGTGTGTGTGGTTTGTTTGTCCCTCGTATTGTGACTGCATTTTTACTGTGTTTTTCCATATAATGTTTCTTCGCTTCTGTGTTTAGTTAGAGCCGCATCCTTGGCTAGTTAAGGAAGCCAGTATGCTTCGGTATTGGTGGAGGGGTAATATAATTATTCCTAGCTGGCATAATAGCAAGAATTAGTGTTCTTTAGCATTTTATTTTATTCCTGCAGCGGCGTGTGTTAATTCCCAGGCGATCAACATTTCTTGTAGATGTATTGTTTTAGTTAGGGGTCTAGTCTATTGGGAATGCCTGGTTCGAAGTTGAGGGTGGAGGACTTCAATAGCCTTAAGTTACAGGGAAGATTACTTCGACCCAGGCAAACTGATAGGCTGGACAAAATAGACTTTTGGCTGCAGGTAGGCTGTGTTGCCTACCTGGGTATTATTTCTCCGCTTAGCACGAGCACTGGCACAACTATAAAAACACGTTGAGTTGAAGTCGACTTAGGAACCTCAACGATTGTTAGGATAAGCTTAAGTGGGTGGTGGTTGATAGGTGTTTGGTTGATCCTTGATTAATTCCTTTATGCATGATACTTGCTTCATTATTTTGGCATTCATTGTTAGCATGTATTTACCGTAATTTTATTTACGTAAATTAAATCAGAGCTTTCTCTTCTTTGTGCAGCTTAGAAAGGATCCTCCTCAGTATTGCTATTCGGTATTGAGTTTTGATGATAGTTTTGGCTCAAGATATCTTTTCACCACAACTAGGGGTTCCAGTTATTGCATTGTTTGTATAACGGATCCCGTTGGCGGATTGTCTGCACCTTTGGTCCCCAGAGAGGCCGGAAGTTGCGAATGAGCTTTGTTCTGTTGCGATAGGCTGTGTTACGAATTGAGGCTACGGAGGTGCTGAGTATTAAATTGTCTGCATAAAGGGTACATCACACAGTCAGGAGTGCGAGCTTGAATCACTGGGAGTAGGTGAAAATTTGGACTCGCAGTCCTATTTGCGGTGAAAATCGATGACTCTCAGTGACTCTAGCGACTCCCGTTAGACTCCCAGTGATGCCCGGCCAGTCGCGGCTGGTTGGCCCTTTCTGAAAAATTGTTGTTTCATTTTGAAAATTTAGGCCGCGAGTCAGACCACTCTCACTGACTCACAGTGAGTCCGTTGATTCCCTTCTAGTCCCATGGACTCTCGTTAATTCGTAAATGATTCTAACATGCTTCGCGGACAGTTTTTATGACTCGCAGACATTTTTTAGTTATTTGATATAGTCTATTCGCTGTAAGTAGGCTAGAAATTATGACCTATCTTCTGTAACTCAAAAAGGGCTAGAGCAAATTGGCTGTAAATTTCCACATCTATTCCTTGACTGACTCTTCCTAAATGGTAGAAATATTAGCTCGATTATTCTTGTCTTTTTCGAGTTACAGAGATTAGAAATCATGATTTCTCTCCTTCTTACAGTGAATAGAGTATAGTAGTGGAGAGGCAATAAGTGAACACGGGTAGGTTACTTCACCACCGCCCACAGCTGTATATACGCCATTCAAACGTGTTTATCCATCTTAGGAAGGACGTCGACTAATGAAAAGGCTACAGATGATCTCAATTAAACGTTCGACCTACCACACATCCATTGTAAGCTTCATAAAATCGTCTAAATGTAACTGCCCTCTGCTCAAAAATGACGTGAGCGGTACCGAAAGGGGTGTACCTGTGAGGCTTCCCTACTACAACTTCCGGGTGAGGCTGTGGTAAACCCGCGTTTGACAGAAAACAACGAAATAACTCTGGAACTCTCTCCCTTAATCAACCTTTCCTTCATCCTATGACTTAGACTGCTTTAAACTTCGTGTGTCCAGCCCTTTTGACTCCAATGTCCCTTGAATTTGGCTCTCTGTCACTCCTATTATGGAGACACTCGTTACAGCCTGTCCTTTGTCTCCTTCATACAGACAGAAAAATAAAACACATAAATTATTAAATATAGCAACTACCGACAATCTTAATGTTAACATTCTTACTATAGTCCGTTCATTCTAGGCTGGGCAAAAATCGCAACCTCTAACCTCTGTAACTCAAAAAAGGGCTAAATCAAATGAGCTGTCAATTTCCACACATATTCCCTGGCCAAGTCTTTCTATTTGGTTGAAATATTAGCTCGATTACACTAGTCCTTTTCGAATTACAGAGGTTAGAGGTTACGATTTCTGCCCAATCTACAATGAACGGACTATACTTATCACTTCACATCTGATAGAATTAAGCAGCCATTTGGAGAACGAAACTCCATTGTTGAAGTATCCATACGAGCTACATATAATATACATAGACACTCTAGAAGTAACTATACAGTAAGGAATACGAGTTACTATAATCTGTTATTTTCAGCTGAGGGTAAATTCAATCCCTTGCCAGCTGACTTTTGTATAATTAAATGTAAACAATAAAATAATAATATAACAAATATAAATAAAAAACCTATGTTTCTGCATCATATTTATGCCAGGTTTCACATTTAACAACATATTTCGGCACAAAATCCTTGTAATGGGCAAGTAACCTTGAGGGGTACCAAGACCTGTTGTTGCTTGTTCTCCTTTGTAATAGCCGAGTAATCAAGATAAATACATGGCACCTTACTACCAGTTGGAATTAATAGACTATTGTCCCAAACGTGCCAGAAATATAGTAAAATAATAGATCTGGGGGCCATCCATGGCATAATCGCATCTCAATCCTTACACCTCGCACTGATTCTCGTAGACTCTCATTAAACTCCTATATTACTCCTCCTGACTCCCACTGACCCGTGTCTTACTCGCGTCGACTCCTATCGAGCACTAATCCGAAATTGACCGTTAATTTTTAAATTTTCAATCACTCGCACTCTATTCGCGCTTTTATCCCGTTGACTCCTGGTAACCCAGTGACTCACAGTGACTCCTTGTGACTCGCAAGTTCACTCCCGCTGACTCCTACTCTGTTGTGGTGCCATGTGGAATTTCGGACACGCGCGGTCATTTTTGCACGAACCACCGCGAGTCATCACTCCCAGTGATTCAAGCTCGCACTCCTGACTGTGTGATGTACCCTTTAGTCATAGGACTAGAAGCCTCTACTGTCAGTCGTAACAATCTTGATTACTCGACTACTATGAAGGTTTTATGGCAAATATGTTGTTAATAAGGAAAAACCTGACAATTATTATGATGCAGAAACATAGTAGTTTCTCATATCTAGAGTGTTTAAGATCTGTATGTGGTATCCCAGGTTCGAATCCCGGGTGGATTATCATGCTTTCATTAACTTCATAGGGAGGTGTTTGGTGTTGGGAGTGAAATTGATAAAGTAGATTATTTCTATAGGTTCAGGAACAGTTTGTAGCGAGGTCGGTCCTTTGAAATCTGTACCCCATAAATTGTTATTTCCTCTCACATAAACATTACGCTATTCAGTGTGCAGTTGGGTCTGAGTATGTGATTATTCTTGATATCCAGTATTCAATAAATGGATTGTAATTGTAATCATGTACTTAACCTTTAATCGTCTTGGTAGTGTAATGGTTACAGTGTTTAAGGTCTATATGTGGTATCCCAGGTTCGAATTCCGGGTGGATTACATGCTTTTATTAATTTCATAGGGAGTTCTTTGGTGTTGTGAGTGATATTAATATATTTGATTATCAAGAAATAATTTAAGGGATTCAAATTACTGTCAGCTGAAATCAAACTGTCTATAGATTGAAGATAAATTACTATAGGTGACATAATTATATAAGCTGACAGAGCAGAGTTGCAAATATAAGTTGCAGTGAAATACGCACGCGTAAAAATCCACTGTTTTTTTGCTACCAGCGGGATGCGAGGAAATAATAAGTGTAATCCTGTGTATCAGGAAGACCTGTACTTGTATCTCAATAATTTGGTAATGTTACAATAGTTTTTACATTTTACATTCATAAGTAGTCCACTGATATACTAGATTAGGTTAGGTTAGATTTTGGTTAGGTATATTGCTCAATGTTTCTTCGTAAATAAGCATATGAAACACAGTTCCGCCCGCTACACAGGATCTTACCAAATAATATATCATTGGGGACCATTTTTGTTATTCATACATTTACTTTCGAGATTGGTTTTACAAAACAAACCCTGGTATCCCATTTATAATATATATGTATTCCATTGTTTAATCCCTTCGTCACGATGACTCAATTGTCATCGAATTCAGGACAATTTTCTTTAGTTGATAGTTTACCTCCAGGATGCAAACGAGTATCGGAGTATATAAGACTCAATATACTCTATGAATAACACAGGTCCTTCTTACAGTGCATAATATAGTTTAATTTTAGCCAGAATTAAATTTAAAAGGTGTGATTGTGCTTAAGGGGTTATTATAAAATTACAGTAGTTATACATAATACCGCTTCGTGACTTTTATCAGTACTGTAGTACAAAATACTTTCAACTGCTGTTACGCTGGCCAGGTTGCCAGAATGTACTCGTACTCGCTAGCGCTCGCCAGGGCAGTGAAATGGGCTATAATAATCGTAGAACGATGTTCTTTCTTTCTTAGTGTTCATGTTGTCACAGACAAATCAGTGGTGGTCTTTATTCTTGTCTGTGACACTTGGAAGTATTTTATATCATTGATAGAGTATAAGATATGTAGAGTGAATTGCAAGGAGAGAGAGCGAGAAGGAGCAGCGAGGTGGTAGTGTGTGCGTGTGTATGTACGTGTGCATCCCTCACTTGGGCTGTGCCACCCGCTCGTGATTGGCCGGCAGGCCTGACACGTCATATGACGCCTGCTCTTCATGACGTAGTCGTCTGTGATTGGAGGCCGCTGTCCTAGTAAGGTGGTGCGGGCATCCTTCCCGCGTGCCTCTTCAGAGCTTGGTATGTTGTGCTTGGCCCTAGACGTCCCTTGCAATCTGTCCCCAATCTAACCCTCTTTACTACTGTTTCTCTCTCTGAACTTCTTCTTTTCCATACTTCTTGTCTTTATTCAATTACTTATCCCTTCTGGTCCTGCATACGTCTTCCATAGTCGGCCAGTCGTATTACCAGCACCAGTTCTCACATACATGTTTTGCACTAGCTTTAGGGATTATTAGAGTCATAGTCACATGGTATCATAATATTGGGGTGCTTCTAATTATTGGGTTGTTCTTTCCTACTAATTAATGCTAGACCGTGGAGGGTATCCTTGGTCGTTGTCCGAGTTATATATGTGGCAAGTCAGAGCCTGTACGACTTCGACGGAGCTAGGTAGCCTGAAACCCTTGTGAATATTTTTCCTTTGCGAGTGTAGCAGCATACAAGCGAAGGGCTTTTGCCTACTCTTGCTCGTATGCTTACTACCTCATTTTGTTGACCTTTGTGGAGCGCCAGGGTAAGACCAGATACTTGAGATCTGGACTTACCAAGAGAGCCTCCCAGTCACTTAACGTAACCTAAGGGAAATCTGTTCAAGGGGAGACAGTAGGCTACGAGCATGCTTGCGCTCTGCCTAGGCTCCTTGTACCTTTTATTTTGTTTTATGCCACTGCTAGACTTTATTAGTGAGAAAGACAGCATTTTGTTTATTAACTTTAATTGCATATGCTTTAGGAATTATTCACGCATTATTTTAGCCTAGGTTGATGCATAGTGCACAACCCAGTTTGGCTGTTACGTTGGCTAAGGAAGTACTGTTTTGAGTGGCTATTATTAGTGCTGTCACAGAGTTATTGCACTCCCTTGTTTTTTATATATGTATCCTACTTGTTGGTGTATTTAAGATACACGCTTTGGTGTCCTGCCCCTGCATTATTTCTGTTCTATATTCGACGAGCATCTTAGAGCATCAGACGTTTGCAGAAGATTCCATATCTGTTTGCTGTAGGACTAGACTTCCAGTGTTTTCATAGAGCATTGAAGAGTTTAGTGTTGAGTTCAGACTCACATAAAGTTAACGTAAGCATATACTCCTTTATTAAATCTTGTTATAGTTTATTTAAGCATTGTTATTACTTGAGAGCATTTTATTAACGTAAAATACTCCTGTTGTGAGTAGGCTTTGCCGTCACCGGAAAGCCTTTGTAGAAGTGCACTAAACCTAGTTAATTGATACCCCGTTATCCAGTAGATTAACTCTGGAGGGTTTAAGTGTTTTGTTCACCGGCTTAATAGTTCGAGGGTTTGGAATTAGTGTACCGTTGTTGCAGATATAGCCTATCTTCTAGTCCAATATTAAGTGCCCTTGTTTATTTCGTTGTGCCGGTCGTAACAAATGGCGACCTCGCCAGGATATAGTGAACTGAATATTGCAGATTTTTTTTGGAGAAATCTTATTGGAATTTGGGGTTGAATTTATTTCTCACAGTGTTGGGAGTGGACATTGTTTTGAGGATATATGGAACTTGTTGGAGTTTATTGGTGACCTAGTATTGCACTTAACTCCCCCAGACATATATGACGCGATCGCGTCATATGGACTAGTGAACCAAAAACTCATATGACGCGATCACGTCACATGGACTTATCTCTATACCTCGCCAATAAGTTTATGACGCGATTTTGCGTCATATGAGCTCAGTAAGTCCGATAAGTTACCATACGATAAAATCGTTGGTGGCAACCTCAGCCTCCTCCGATAATTCTAACGGCCACAGTGTTGTTGTGAGTGTAGTGCGAGGCAGTGGCAATGATCCTGGGGCTCCCGCCTCCTCGGACTTATTGGAACATAATATGTCGGAGGGAGTTAAAAACATCTTCAAATATTTTTGTGAATAAAGCTACGCGAGAGTTTGGCTACTTTTGTCTTGACTTGGGAATTTTTGTTGTTGACTCCATCATGTCACTGGACGGGTCTGAGCATAGTGAGGGCACAGTGCGAGAGACAGGCGAGGAGGTGGAGAAGGTGAAGTTGTTAGACGGCGTTCGGGTGGTGAACGATGAGGATGCTCGGAGGTTTTTGGAGGAGCCTGTGACGGCGGACCGGGTGTCGGGACTGGACCGGTACGGACTGCAGTGTGTAGCCACGGTCTTAGGGTTTTCTGGTAGTAGCGGTTTGTCGAGAAGTGAGCTGGTTACCTGTGTGCTGGGTGGGATGCATGGGGGTTAGGGTGGAGCGGGAGCTGGGGCACCTTCGTCCCAGCCCCCATTCCACTCAACTCCTATCATGGCCCCCCCCTCGGGTTCCGGAGCCGAGTACGCTCCCGCAGGCCGATGTCCGCTGGCGGTTGGGTATGCCTCTAGGTGACTCACGGGGTGGGTCCCCAATAGTAGCACCCCCTCTTCAAAGTATGTCTCCCGAGATGTTGTTTCAGCTCGAGCTCGCCAAACTTAAGCAGCAGGAGCGACAGGCTGAGCTCGAGCAGCGGAAGCATGAGGCTGAGCTCGAGCAGCGAAAGCATGAGTCTGAGCTCAAGTATAGGTATCAGGCTGAGTCTGCAAGGTATTGTGCCGATATTGACCTAGAGAAAACTTGTGTAGAGGTGACGAGGAACCGGGTCGGCCAGGGGGGTCGACCCCATAACCAGTCCCTGTCGCATCTACTGAAGTTGGTTCCAGTGTTTGATGAGTTAGGAGTTACAGAATTCTTTCTCCGTTTTGAGAAAAAGTGCCGGGAGCACCAATGGCCCGAGGAGAAGTGGGCAGCCCTTGTTTTGTCACGATTGACGGGGAAAGCACTCAAGGCGTACGATGCTTTGCCCCTAGATTTCTGCGTGAAATATGAGGCGTTGAAAGAGGTTGTCCTGAGGGCGTATGAATTGCAGCCAGAGACCTATAGGCTGAAGTTTAGGGCTGTTCCTAAGAGAAAGGAGAGTACTTTCCAGCAACACGCTAGAGAGCTGTCAGATGCGTTTGAGAATTGGTTAAGGTCGGAGAAGGCAACTACTTTTGATGCAGTGAAGCAATTAGTGTTGTTAGAACAATTTTTCAAATGTGCTGGCAGTGACTTGACTCTTAACCTGAAAGAAAAGCAACCTAAAACTATGCAGGAGGCGGCTGAGCTGGCTGACCTCAGGTTGTCATTGATTCGTGGGTGCGGGTCTGCACAGAGAGCTGAGGCAGGTAACAAGGGGTGTACCACTCCACCCCCCGAATTAATGACACAACTAATTACCCATTTAAGAGTACTGTTGCCAATTTTGATCCCAAGTCGAAACCCTTCCCGTTAAAGAAAGGCCAGGGCCCTTACCCACCTCAGGGGAAGTTCAAGAGCGAAGTGGAGTGTTTCAAGTGTCATAAGAAGGGGCGCTCATGTCCGAGCACACCGCTTACAGCAGTGGTGTCACTAGTGAGCAACATCGGTGTGTCTTTGAGGTCTTCCGCGTTTGCCCGGGGTAAACAGACGGTTGCGAAGTCACAGTCGGTGCAGAAGCAGCAGGAGGGCTCGTGTTTTGTGGTCATAGGGGGCACGGCACTGTGAGGTGGGCTGGTGTGGAGCATAGGCTTGAGTTGCTGCGTGATACGGGCGCTTCCCAGACACTTATTAAGAACTTCACTGGCAAGCCTATTAACGCGGCTCGGGTTGTGGTGGTTCAAGGCATCAATGCTATGCAGTCTTACCCGCTGGTCAGAGTGGAGCTTGAGGTGGACGGTGTGACACAGGAGTTGGATGTGGGTGTTGTGGAGAAATTGCCAGTTGAGGGGGTCGACCTCCTTCTCGGTAACGACTTTGCGGTGCCTATTTCCGAGGTTCCACCCCTAGTCGTTGCCGAGAGGGCGGCCGACACGAGTAGGGAGGGTCAAGAGTGGCTCGAGAGGTGCCAGATGCCGCAGATGGCGTGTGCTGTCACCAGGTCTCAGTCCGGTCAGGTGTCACAGCCTAGTACCCAAGTTTCAGACCAGCGGAGGAAGGGTCGGAAGGAGAAAGTCAAGGCTGGTGGTCGGGTTGAGAGTTTGGACCCAGCGACACTCCTTGGTGTCTCGGTACTTGCACCCCTTTTGAGGTCCGGAGTGGCCCCAGAACCTGTCCCCCCTAGTGACATGGTAGGGCGTGTTAGCACTCCTCGACAGAAACGTTCCCAGGTGAAGCAGGCAAGGCTTGAGCAGCACAGTATCGGGGGTGGCCACAAGTTGCTCCAGGAGCATTTGGACAGGTTGGCACCCTCTGATATATGTTGGTTGCAAATAGAAGATCCTGGGCTTGAGAGTTGTGGGAACGGGGCTATAGAACTCGATGAGGACGGGGATGCAAAGCCGGGAGAGATTTTTCATGTTGGAGGAATTCTGTATTGCCGTGTTTAGGATCCCAGACGTAGTTGGGATGGTGGGGCAAGAGTGGTTGCCCAGTTGGTGGTACCTGAAAAGTGCCGTGATAGCCTGTTGCGGTTGGCACACAATGTTCCGTTGGCAGGTCACTTGGGTCTGAGTAAAACGTTGACCTCGTTATCTAGGTTGTTCTGGTGGCCAGGTATTAAAGCCCAAGTTTCGGCCTGGGTGGCGATGTGTGGTACCTGCCAGAGGGTGGGAAACCCGAACCAGAGCATACCTAAGGCTCCGTTGCACCCAGTGCCTGCTATTGGTCCTCCCTTCAGCAAGGTTGTCATCGACATGGTAGGCCCTCTGCCTCCCACTAGTGCAGGTAACAGATTTTTGCAAACCCTCATGGACGTCTCCACTCGCTACCCTGATGCATACCCTATGAGAAATGGCAAGTCTAAAACTGTTGTGCGAAACTTGCTGTTGTATTGCTCGAGATACGGGTACCCGCAGGAAATTCAGTCGGACCAAGGGTCAAATTCCACGTCCACTCTCTTTAACCCAGTGAGACCCAGCGTCGCACGTGATGCGTCGGCAGTGTTTGATCACCAACTCCCAGCGACGCATCACGTGCGTCTGACATATAAAAAACACTTACGTGGCTCGTAAGGTAGGAAATGGCGGGAGAATAGGAGGGGGAGGTACCGTAGTGTGTGTGGGAGCCGGGCCAGTAGGTGTGAGCGGGCCGAGACAGCCGTGCGGCTGGTGGTGGTGGGCTTAGTGGGGATACTTTACACCCTTAGTTCACCGCCACTTTGAACCTTCATTACTCCGGTCGTATGGGAGCTAGAGGCTTGAGATTTATGTGAGACACTCCTTAGGATGTATGCCGTACAATGCCATACTCAGTTTTTACCCTAGTGCTCCCGGGCGGGTGGTCATGCGGGGGAGACGAACTTTTGACACCCCCCCCCCCCCAAATGACCGAAATGATTTTTTTTTTTTTTTTTCATTGCTCACCATTCTCTTCCATTTTGGCTCAACAATTTTTTTTGAGGCTCCCCCCCCCCCCAAAAAAAAAATGTCCGAGGTGATTTTTTTTTTTTTTTTTTTTCATTTCTCATCCTTGTCTTCCATTTTAGCAAACAAAAAAAATAAGTGAAAATGGCTTGGGACTGGGGTGAACAAAATATTATAACTAGCCGGGGCTCAACGGGTTAAACAGACCATGCAGCAACATGGGATCAATACGGTTGTCTCTTCAGCTTATCACCCAGAGAGTCAAGGGGTGTTGGAAAGATGGCATTCTACTTTGAAAAGCATGTTGCAGTGCTACTGTTTGGAGAATGGCAAGGATTGGGACCTGGGGCTACCGTACGTTTTGTTTGCGGCACGAGAGGTACCTGGGGAGAGCCTTGGGTTCAGCCCCAATGAGTTAGTTTTCGGGCATCAGGTTAGAGGTCCTCTGAGCATGGTGAGAGAGATCTGAGAAGGGACTGTGACGCCATGTTCTCTAATTAAGTATGTCCTTGAGAGTAAAGACAGGATGCTGAAAAGCCTGGAGTTGGCAGGGAGAAATTTGGTGGGTAATCAGGCCTTGATGAAGGATCGGTATGACATCAACGCAAAGCTCCGGGAGTTTGTGGTAGGACAGGAGCTTTTGGTCTTATTGCCCTTAGTAGGCCATCCCCTGTCTGCCAAGTATGCCGGTCCTTACAAGGTCGTGAGGAAGTTATCTGACCTAGATTACCTTGTGGCTACTCCGGATAGGCGGAAGAAAAATCAGCTCTGTCATGTGAACCTGTTAATAGAGTTCGTGAGGCGCCCACCTGAGCAGCCTACTGTCCCTGTGTTGGTCTGCAGTGGCCAAGGTGGAGAAGGAGAGGGGTGCAGTGAGGCACAGGTGGAGGAAAGTTGGGATTGTCATGTCTCGGCGGATCAGTGGGCGGGGAACACGAGTCAGGTGGCTGTGGAAGCGCTTGAGCACCTGCCTGAGCAACAGCGTGCAGCGATCCAGCACCTGTTCAGTTTATACCCCACTGTTTTTGCCGAGCACCCTGGCCTCACAACTCATGCGGTGCACGATGTAGACGTTGGAGACCACCCCCCCTTTAAATCAGTGCCCTATCGTGTACCTCCCATTAAACTTCCGGCTCTCCGAGCGGAATTAGGCTACATGTTGGAGAGGGGGCTGATAGAAAAAGGGGCGGTTAGGTGGACATCTCCCGTCACTCTGCAGCCTAAACCAGACGGCAAGGTCAGGTTTTGCATTGACTTCAGGCGGTTGAACGGCTTAACCCCCACCAATGCCTACCCTCTTCCCCGCATAGATGACAGTGTTGACAAGATCGGGTGTGCACGTTACCTGACCAAGGTGGATCTTGTCAAAGGCTACTGGCAGGTGCCGTTGTCTGAGCGGGCGAAGCTGGTGTGTGGGTTTGTGGTGGATGGGAACACTTACCGTTGCAACGTTATGCCGTATGGGTTGAAGAATGCTCCTGCAACCTTCTAATGCTTGATGAATGAGTTAGTGGCGGAGATCCCTAACTGCACCGTTTATCTAGACGATGTAATAATCTACGATGATGACTTTGAAAGCCATTGCGAGCACATCGGGGCATTGTTCAGGAGGCTGAGTGAGGCTCATTTGGTGGTCAATCTGGGCAAATGCGATTTTGTTCGGGCAACTGTGCAGTACTTAGGGTTTGTGGTAGGGTTAGGCCAGGTGTGCCCCCACCAAACCAAGATACAGGCTATTAACCAGTTCCCCAGGCCGACCACCAAAAGACAAATCATGAGGTTCTTGGGCATCATTGGGTATTATCGCAGATTCATCCGCGGATACTCCTCGGTGCTGGCTCCTCTGACTGACCTACTTGCAAAGACGAAAAAGTTTGGGTGGGCACCTGAGTGTGAGAAAGCATTCTCACTGGTGAAGCATCTTTTGTGCACTCACCCCATACTCAGGGCCTCAGACTTCTCAAGACCTTTTCAGCTAGCGACAGATGCTAGCGGTGTAGGGGCTGGTGCCGTCTTGTTGCAAACAGACACAGAAGGTGTGGAACACCCAGTAAGTTTCTTTTCCAAGAAGTTCAACTCAGCACAAAAGAACTATTCAGTGGTAGACAAGGAGCTTCTGGCCATTGTGCTGGCGCTCAGGCACTTTGAGGTGTATGTTCCCACTTTTGGTCCAGGCGTGGTGATCTACACTGACCACCACCCTTTGAAGTTTTTGAATCAGTTCCACAACCGGAATATGAGGCTAACCAGATGGTCCTTAATGTTGCAGGAGTATAACCTAGACATTCGCCATATTGCCGGTTGTGACAACGTGATAGCTAACTGTTTGTCTAGGGTGGAGGACCCAGGGTAGATCACCACAGGTGTGTTGGATTGAGTGGAGAAAAATTAGGCTTGCCCCTGTAGTGAAAAGCTGCCAAAAACACTATTAAAAATATAAAAACATCACATAAAACCTTTTTCTTTTTGATAGTATATAAGTGCAGTATGTTACAGCAAGAATCTAAGACATCCTGTGTTTTTGTCTTATTAGGCTAGGCTTGGTGAAGCTTGCTCGTTGAGCGTAATCTTGATAAGCTATACTATTATTTTGGGGAAGTGTTGTGTAGATATTTTTTTTTTACATAATGAAGTGTTTTATGTTTGTGATCGTGCCTTGTGTTCACAACTTGGGGGAGTAGCTGGGTGATGCGGGGTTGGTGCGCATTCTGTCTGGTCAGATGTGGCGTTCACCTGAGGCTAAAACATCCCACATCTTGGACGGGGTGTTACGCTGGCCAGCTTGCCAGAATGTACTCGTACTCGCTAGCGCTCGCCAGGGCAGTGAAATGGGCTATAATAATCGTAGAACGATGTTCTTTCTTTCTTAGTGTTCATGTTGTCACAGACAGATCAGTGGTGGTCTTTATTCTTGTCTGTGACACTTGGAAGTATTTTATATCATTGACAGAGTATAAGATATGTAGAGTTAATTGCAAGGAGAGAGAGCGAGAAGGAGCAGTGTGGTGGTAGTGTGTGCGTGTGTATGTACGTGTGCATCCCTCGCTTGGGCTGTGCCACCCGCTTGTGATTGGCCGGCGGGCCTGATGCGTCATATGACGCCTGCTCTTCATGACGTAGTCGTCTGTGATTGGAGGCCGCTGTCCTAGTAAGGTGGTGCGGGCATCCTTCCCGCGTACCTCTTCAGAGCTTGGTATGTTGTGCTTGGTCCTAGACGTCCCTTGCAATCTGTCCCCAATCTAACCCTCTTTACAACTGTTTCTCTCTCTGAACTTCTTCTTTTCCATACTTCTTGTCTTTATTCAATTACTTATCCCTTCTGGTTCTGCATACGTCTTCCATAGTTGGCCAGTCGTATTACCAGCACCAGTTCTCACATACATGTTTTGCACTAGCTTTAGGGATTATTAGAGTCATAGTCACATGGTATCTAAGGTATTCGGGTGCTTCTAATTATTGGGTTGTTCATTCCTACTATTTAATGCTAGGCAGTGGAGGGTATCCTTGGTCGTTGTCTGAGTTATGTATATGGCAAGTCAGAGCCTGTACGACTTCGACGGAGCTAGGTAGCCTGTAACCCTTGTGCATATTTTTCCTTTGCGAGTGTAACAGCATACAAGCGAAGGGTTTTTGCCTACTCTTGCCCCTATGCTTACTACCTCATTTTGTTGACCTTTGTGGAGCGCCAGGGTAAGACCAGATACTTGAGATCTGGACTTACCAAGAGAGCCTCCTAGTCACTTAACGTAACCTAAGGGAAATCTGTTCAAGGGAAGACAGTAGGCTACGAGGATGCTTGCGCTCTGCCTAGTTTCCTGATACCTTTTATGCCACTGCTAGACTTTATTAGTGCGAAAGACAGCATTGTGTTTATTAACTTTAATTGCGTATGCTTTAGGAATTATTCACGCATTATTTTAGCCTAGGTTGATGCATAGTGCATAACCCAGTTTGGCTGTTACGTTGGCTAAGGAAGTACTGTTTTGAGTGGTTATTATTAGTGCTGTCACAGAGTTGTTGCACTCCCTTGTTATATATATATGTATCCTACTTGCTGGTGTATTTAAGATACACGCTTTGGTGTCCTGCCCCTGCATTATTTCTTTTCTATATTCGACGAGCATCTTAGAGCATCAGACGTTTTTAGAAGATTCCATATCTGATTGCTGTAGGACTAGACTTCCAGTGTTTTCATAGAGCATTGAAGAGTTTAGTGTTGAGTTCAGACTCACACTAAAGTTAACGTAAGCATGTACACCTTTATTAAATCTTGTTATAGTTTATTTAAGCATTGTTATTACTTAAGAGCATTTTATTAACGTAAAGTACTCCTGTTATGAGTAGGCTTTGCCGTCATCGGAAAGCCTTTGTAGAAGTGCACTAAACCTAGTTAATTGATACCCCGTTATCCAGTAGATTAACTCTGGAGGGTTTAAATGTTTTGTTCACCGGCTTAATAGTTCGAGGGTTTGGAATTAGCGTACCGTTGTTGCAGATATAGCCTATCTTCTAGTCCAATATTAAGTGCCCTTGTTTATTTCGTTGTGCCGGTCGTAACACTGCGTATTAACTTCCGAAATATCAACATGCAAACCTGTAATTTATACAAGTGTCATAATTACTAAAAGACAATCATGTTGTAAGTTTCCTAATAGATGTACTGTATATAAAAGGATACAATCCCAAAAATGCCTGACTAGGAAGTGATAAGTGGTAAGGGAGCCCACATCGTTTTTTTCTCTTTGGCACTCTCTCTCTCTCTGGGTTGTATCCATTCGGTCCCATTCAGCCTACTGTTTTAAGATGTTTACCCCCATCCAGGTGTCAATATTTTCCAGGGGAGCGGTAGCGAGCCAGCATATAATGCCCTATATACTATATACGGTATATTTATATATATATTTTTTTTACATCAAACTAAATTTGTACATTTTTCGATAGAAAAATTTCTCCGGCGAAGCCGGATTTCTCAAAACAATGCGGGCTCGCTATCGCTCGCCAGAAAGAAATCGACACCTGAATGGGGATAAACGTCTTCAAACAGTTGGCTGAATGGTGCCGAATGGATACAAGCCAGAGAAAGAGAGAAAAGGAGAAAAACAAAAAGAAACAGGTGACCCCCTTAACAGGTGACCCCCCTTAACAGGTGACCCCCCTTAACAGGTGACCCCCCTTAACAGGTGACCCCCTTAACCATTCTAGTGTATTGTTACCATTTCTTCCCTTTATTCTGGCTATCGGTGGATGATCATAAGGGGAGGCAGTTGGTTTTTCTAGTCCTCCTCCTCCCTCATGTTTAGCTCTATTAGTTGTGAGATTTCAAGACATTCGCCCCATTAGTTTGGCGATATTCAGACCTTTTGCCCCATTTCTTTGCCAATATTAAGACCTTTTGTGGCATTTAGGGGTTAATTATTTTCCTGGCGAGCGATAGCGAGCCTGTATTTGAAGGGGAATCGGCTTTCGGCCGGGACATTTTTCTACCGAAAAATGTACAAATGTATATCGAAAGGGGGGTCTTGTGGGTGTTTTTTAAAGTTTGATGGAGGTTTAGAGAGCAAACTAAACTCCCTCCTTAAACCATTGAGCCGAACCAGTAAATTATGGTGCACAATACCGTCTGAGCTCCGTTAATCAGCTTAGGAGTTACGAGGGCTAGAGGGTTAATTGAGATAGCATTAACCCCTTCTTTACCGAGATGTCTTTTTAGTTATATTCTAGCTATGTCTAGACGATGTTGTGCAGGTTAGGAAGGATCTGTGGTAGTAAAAAGGGTTAAGCGAGATAGTTCGAAGGTTCCTAATTCCTGGTTATCCATTTTAAACTGTATAAAATCGTCTAATAATTGCCAGAATTGAATGCAAAATCTTGTTATTCACACTGGAATTCCTTCCCTGCATACAATCTTCATATGGTCGCTGGAATGGTGCTAATAATGCGTTGTATTACTGGAATGGTTAAGGGCAGACCGTTTTTTTTGGACCCCCTTCTCCCTAATGTTTAGCCCCACTAGTTTTGCGATTTTAAGACGTTGGTTCCATTAGTTTGGAGACTTTATGACCTTTCAACCCATTCTTTGTCACTATTAGGACCCTTCGTGCCATTTAGGTGTCTATTTTTTCCTGGCGAGCGATAGCGAGCCTGTTATTTTAGGAGCAATCGGCCTTTGGCCGGGACGTTTTTCTACCGAAAAATGTACAAATCTATCTTGAAGGAGGACCTAGGGGGTGTTTTTCAAAGCTTGATGGAGGTCTCGGGAGGAAACTATAACAATATATGAATAAATGAATTGATAGACCAAACAAACAGCCACTGTCCCCTTAGTAGGCAGTTGTCAGTACCCGTGTTACTAGAGCTAATATAATGTTAGTTGAATATGGTTTCTGTAAATTAGGCTACCTATTTTATAAAATCATATCCCATTTTGTCCGAAAATGTGGTGCCAGTTATAGTTAAGCCGCTCTTTCCCTCAACATTTATGCTCAACACTGGTCTGGCAGCTTATTAGGTCAACAAATTTAATATTTTGGTTACATAAATGCATGTATCATCAGTCTAGTTTCCAATACCAGTGTAAAATATTCCAGAAATGTTGGTTCGTGTGACTGTTTTGGAAGAAGTTATATTCATTGATAGTTAACCCTTTCACGTTTTTATGACGCAGAGGTTGCCAGATTAGCAATAATAAATAGAGTTCTCTCACTCTTATAATTACCTCTCCAAAATTAGTTTTCTGCCCACAGCTAACTCAAACACAACTGCAGAGGTTGAAGTAACTTCTAAATACCCCTGATGGTAATACAGGCTTTAAAGTATCCCTAATAGGCTCAAAATTGCGTCAAGAACGTGAGAGGGTTAAGGGGAGGCAGACCGTGTTGCTGGACCCCCTTCTCCCTAATGTTTAGCCCAACTAAATTTGAAATTATAATACGTTCGGCCCATTAGTTGGCGATTTTAACACCTTTCGCCCCATTCCGCTGTCAATTTTAAGACCTTTCGTGCCATTTAGGTGTCGATTATTTCCTGGCGAGCGATAGCGAGCCTGCAATTTTAAGAGGAATCGGCCTTCGGTCGGGACATTTTTCTACCGAAAAATGAACAAATTTATCTTGAAGGGGGGTCTAGGGGGTGTTTTTCTAAGCTTGATGGAGGTCTAGGAAGGAAACTAAACAAATATATGAATAAATTAATTAAAAGACCAAACAAACGGTCAGTCTCCCCTTAAGGGGAGGCAGTTGGTTTTTCGAGTCCTCCTCCTCCCTCATGTTTAGCCCTATTAGTTATGAGATTTCAAGACATTCGCCCCATTAGTTTGGAGATTATCAGAACTTTTGTCACATTCCTTTGCCAATTTAAAGATCTATCGTGCCATTTAGGTGTCGAATTTTTCCCTGGCGAGCGATAGCGAGCTTGTATTTGAAGAGGAATCGGCCTTCGGCCGGTACATTTTTCTACTGAAACATTTACAAATTTATATCGAAGGGGGGTCTTGTGGGTGTGTTTATATCGAAGGGGGGTCTTGTGGGTGTGTTTATATCGAAGGGGGGTCTTGTGGGTGTGTTTATATCGAAGGGGGGTCTAGTAGTGTTTATATCGAAGGGGGGTCTAGGAGTGTTTTATATCGAAGGGGGGTCTTGTGGGTGTGTTTATATCGAAGGGGGGTCTTGTGGGTGTATTTATATCGAAGGGGGGTCTTGTGGGTGTGTTTATATCGAAGGGGGGTCTTGTGGGTGTATTTATATCGAAGGGGGGTCTTGTGGGTGTGTTTATATCGAAGGGGGGTCTTGTGGGTGTGTTTTTAAGCTTGATAGAGATTTAGAGAGCAAACTAAACCCCTTACTTAATCATTTGAGCCGAACCAGTAAATGATGTTGCACAATACCGTCTGAGCTGCCTTAACTCCTGCAGTAGATGATTGCAGTACATTATGTTGGTGGTTGCAAGTAGTTTTTCTTAAGCTGAAGAAGGACCTGTGGCATTGACTCTTCTAGAAATGAGTCTTCATTTCAGGGTCAGGTTAGGTGAAGGTATTGAGGGATAAGCCTTTACAACGGCACCTCGTATCTACATTCTACTTTTCCAATTTTACTGAAGAGTGTAGAGAGATGAAGAGGGGTGTTGGAGAGAGAGGAAGCTGTTGGAGTGGCTTTGTTAAGTGTGTTATTAGTATGTATAAGGGATGTTGGAGAGAGAGGAAGCTGTTGGAGTGGCTTTGTTATGTGTGTTATTAGTCTGTATAAGAGGTGTTGGAGAGAGAGGAAGCTGTTGGAGTGGCTTTGTTATACGTGTTATTTGTCTGTATAAGGGGTGTTGGAGAGAGAGGAAGCTGTTGGAGTGGCTTTGTTATGTGTGTTATTAGTCTGTATAAGGGGTGTTGGAGAAAGAGGACGCTGTTGGAGTGGCTTTATGTGTTATTAGTTTGTATAAGGGATGTTGGAGAGAGAGGAAGCTGTTGGTGTGGCTTTGTTATGTGTGTTATTAGTCTGTATAAGGGGTGTTGGAGAGAGAGAGGAAGCTGTTGGAGTGGCTTTGTTATACGTGTTATTTGTCTGTATAAGGGGTGTTGGAGAGAGAGGAAGCTGTTGGAGTGGCTTTGTTATACGTGTTATTTGTCTGTATAAGGGGTGTTGGAGAGAGAGGAAGCTGTTGGAGTGGCTTTGTTATATGTGATATTTGTCTGTATAAGGGGTGTTGGAGAGAGAGGAAGCTGTTGGAGTGGCTTTGTTATACGTGTTATTTGTCTGTATAAGGGGTGTTGGAGAGAGAGGAAGCTGTTGGAGTGGCTTTGTTATACGTGTTATTTGTCTGTATAAGGGGTGTTGGAGAGAGAGGAAGCTGTTGCAGTGGCTTTGTTATATGTGTTATTTGTCTGTATAAGGGATGTTGGAGAGAGAGGAAGTTGTTGGAGAGAGAGGAAGCTGTTGGAGTGGCTGTGTTATACGTGTTATTTGTCTGTATAAAGGGTGTTGGAGAGAGAGGAAGCTGTTGGAGTGGCTTTGTTATACGTGTTATTTGTCTGTATACGGGGTGTTGGAGAGAGAGGAAGCTGTTGGAGTGGCTTTGTTATATGTGATATTTGTCTGTATAAGGGGTGTTGGAGAGAGAGGAAGCTGTTGGAGTGGCTTTGTTATACGTGTTATTTGTCTGTATAAGGGGTGTTGGAGAGAGAGGAAGCTGTTGGAGTGGCTTTATTATACGTGTTATTTGTCTGTATAAGGGGTATTGGAGAGAGAGGAAGCTGTTGGAGTGGCTTTGTTATATGTGTTATTTGTCTGTATAAGGGGTGTTGGAGAGAGAGGAAGCTGTTGGAGTGGCTTTGTTATACGTGTTATTTGTCTGTATAAGGGATGTTGGAGAGAGAGGAAGCTGTTGGAGTGGCTGTGTTATACGTGTTATTTGTCTGTATAAAGGGTGTTGGAGAGAGAGGAAGCTGTTGGAGTGGCTTTGTTATACGTGTTATTTGTCTGTATACGGGGTGTTGGAGAGAGAGGAAGCTGTTGGAGTGGCTTTGTTATATGTGATATTTGTCTGTATAAGGGGTGTTGGAGAGAGAGGAAGCTGTTGGAGTGGCTTTGTTATACGTGTTATTGTCTGTATAAGGTGTGTTGGAGAGAGAGGAAGCTGTTGGAGTGGCTTTGTTATACGTGTTATTTGTCTGTATAAGGGGTGTTGGAGAGAGAGGAAGCTGTTGGAGTGGCTTTGTTATACGTGTTATTTGTCTGTATAAGGTGTGTTGGAGAGAGAGGAAGCTGTTGGAGTGGCTTTGTTATACGTGTTATTTGTCTGTATAAGGGTTGTTGGAGAGAGAGGAAGCTGTTGGAGTGACTTTCTTATACGTGTTATTTGTCTGTATAAGGGGTGTTGGAGAGAGAGGAAGCTGTTGGAGTGGCTTTGTTATACGTGTTATTTGTCTGTATAAGGGGTGTTGGAGAGAGAGGAAGCTGTTGGAGTGGCTTTGTTATACGTGTTATTTGTCTGTATAAGGGGTGTTGGAGAGAGAGGAAGCTGTTGGAGTGGCTTTGTTATACGTGTTATTTGTCTGTATAAGGGTTGTTGGAGAGAGAGGAAGCTGTTGGAGTGACTTTCTTATACGTGTTATTTGTCTGTATAAGGGGTGTTGGAGAGAGAGGAAGCTGTTGGAGTGGCTTTGTTATACATGTTATTTGTCTGTATAAGGGGTGTTGGAGAGAGAGGAAGCTGTTGGAGTGGCTTTGTTATACGTGTTATTTGTCTGTATAAGGGGTGTTGGAGAGAGAGGAAGCTGTTGGAGTGGCTTTGTTATATGTGTTATTTGTCTATATATGGGGTGTTGGAGAGAGAGGAAGCTGTTGGAGTGGCTTTGTAATGTGTGTTATTTGTCTGTATAAGGGGTGTTGGAGAGAGAGGAAGCTGTTGGAGTGGCTTTGTTATGTGTGTTATTAGTCTGTATAAGGGGTGTTGGAGAGAGAGGAAGCTGTTGGAGTGGCTTTGTTATATGTGTTATTTGTCTGTATAAGGGGTGTTGGAGAGAGAGGAAGCTGTTGGAGTGGCTTTGTTATGTGTGTTATTTGTCTGTATAAGGGGTGTTGGAGAGAGACGAAGCTGTTGTAGTGGCTTTGTTATACATGTTATTTGTCTGTATAAGGGGTGTTGGAGAGAGAGGAAGCTGTTGGAGTGGCTTTGTTATACGTGTTATTTGTCTGTATAAGTGGTGTTGGAGAGAGAGGAAGCTGTTGGAGTGGCTTTGTTATACGTGTTATTTGTCTGTATAAGGGGTGTTGGAGAGAGAGGAAGCTGTTGGAGTGGCTTTGTTATGTGTGTTATTTGTCTGTATAAGGGGTGTTGGAGAGAGAGGAAGCTGTTGGAGTGGCTTTGTTATGCGTGTTATTAGTCTGTATAAGGGGTGTTGGAGAGAGAGGAAGCTGTTGGAGTGGCTTTGTTATACGTGTTATTTGTCTGTATAAGGGGTGTTGGAGAGAGAGGAAGCTGTTGGAGTGGCTTTGTTATACGTGTTATTTGTCTGTATAAGGGGTGTTGGAGAGAGAGGAAGCTGTTGGAGTGGCTTTGTTATACGTGTTATTTGTCTGTATAAGAGGTGTTGGAGAGAGAGGAAGCTGTTGGAGTGGCTTTGTTATACGTGTTATTTGTCTGTATAAGGGGTGTTGGAGAGAGAGGAAGCTGTTGGAGTGGCTTTGTTATATGTGTTATTTGTCTGTATAAGGGGTGTTGGAGAGAGAGGAAGCTGTTGGAGTGGCTTTGTTATGTGTGTTATTTGTCTGTATAAGGGGTGTTGGAGAGAGACGAAGCTGTTGTAGTGGCTTTGTTATACATGTTATTTGTCTGTATAAGGGGTGTTGGAGAGAGAGGAAGCTGTTGGAGTGGCTTTGTTATACGTGTTATTTGTCTGTATAAGGGGTGTTGGAGAGAGAGGAAGCTGTTGGAGTGGCTTTGTTATACGTGTTATTTGTCTGTATAAGGGGTGTTGGAGAGAGAGGAAGCTGTTGGAGTGGCTTTGTTATGTGTTATTTGTCTGTATAAGGGGTGTTGGAGAGAGAGGAAGCTGTTGGAGTGGCTTTGTTATACGTGTTATTAGTCTGTATAAGGGGTGTTGGAGAGAGAGGAAGCTGTTGGAGTGGCTTTGTTATACGTGTTATTTGTCTGTATAAGGGGTGTTGGAGAGAGAGGAAGCTGTTGGAGTGGCTTTGTTATACGTGTTATTTGTCTGTATAAGGGGTGTTGGAGAGAGAGGAAGCTGTTGGAGTGGCTTTGTTATACGTGTTATTTGTCTGTATAAGAGGTGTTGGAGAGAGAGGAAGCTGTTGGAGTGGCTTTGTTATACGTGTTATTTGTCTGTATAAGGGGTGTTGGAGAGAGAGGAAGCTGTTGGAGTGGCTTTGTTATACGTCGTCAAGGTGTCCATAAGGTGATCAAAATTAGTGAAAACAAAAATGAAATACAAAAAATAAATAAAATTAAAACTCGTTGGTAGAGCTATTATATGCCTTGGATAGTAAGTTAGTGTTTGAAGCTTAAGGGGGGTCACCGTTTTTGTTTAACTTTCTCTCCTTTTCTCTCTTTCCCTGGCTTGTATCCATTGAGCCCCATTCAGCCAACTGGTTTAAGACGTTTTTTCCCATTCAGGTGTCAATTCTTTCCTGGCGAGCGATAGCGAGCCAGTATTGTATGAAGAAATGCGGCTTCGCCGGAGAAATTTTTCTATCGAAAAATTTAAAAATTTAGCTTGCTGTCAAAACAAAAATATATATATATGCTGGCTTGCAACCGCTCGCCAGATAAATATTGACACCTGGATGGTGGTAAACGTCTTAAAACAGTAGGCTGAATGGGGCCGAATGGATACAAGCCAAAGAGAGAGGGAAAGAAAGAGAAAACAAGCGAGGTGGGCTCCCTTAAGGTTCCTTTGGGTTTGGTTCATGGGAATTTGGTAATATGGAAAGGGTTTAGAGTTTTGAAATTAGTTTGAGATAAATTGACCACTTGCGAGTTTCGTTCTATAAGGAAGTTGGAGCTGTAGACAACGATATTTAACAACATTTACAGCTAAAATACGGTCGTAGTACATTAATAAATACATAAAACCCAATTCAACATACCATTTATCCATCAGAAACTCATTAATATTGCATTTCTATTTAATATCGATGTTCCCGGCTCCAACTTCATTATAGCCTGAAACTCGCAAGTGGTCAATTGTGTGTTTTTGCGTTGACGTAATCACGGTTGCAGTTTCGTACTTTGATGTCTCGCTCAGGGTTCGAAATGGAGGTCCTGGTCATATTTTAGGGAAGCATGACTGATTTAGTTTCCCGTCTTATATAGGTGGAGGATGAGCATAATCGACCCCTTGCTAGTTTCATTCTATAAGGAAGTCGGAGCTGTAGACATTGATAATTAGCAGAATAACCAGCTATAATGAGGTTTTAGTACATTTATACATACACAAAATCAAATTAAATATACTATTTATCCATCAGAAACCTACATAATTACAGTATTTGTGTTTAATATAAAGGTTTACAGGTCCAACTTCCTTATAGCCTGAAAGTCGCAAGTGGCCAATTGTCGTGAGAGCCTAAACAGAAGGGGAGTATCAGTTGCAGAATAATTGTGTTCGAGGAAGGGTGTACTCTTTACAGGGTACACTCGGATACCATAGTCTCTAGCCCACTCCTAGGCATTCGTGAACCTGCTATGTTTTTCTGTATGCGATAATAACTATCTGGATTGATTTATGGGTAGAACTTGCTTAACAATAAATAGTATATAGAGTTTTGTAGCTGATGTATAGAAAATTAGATTTCTAAATTTGTTTCCAGAGATATACTTCCATAATTATAAATAGGTGAAGGCCACGAATTCATAAGAGTGGGCTAAAGACTATGGTATCCGAGTGTACATAAGCTGGGCTTGGATTTACGTATAGTTCCTGCCCTGATGTGAATGTGGAACTGAGCACATTATCGTGGATTTAGCAGTTTCTATTACTATCTACCACATTTTTCGGCTGCCGACGAGTTCAACAGTGTTTTGTGATCATGTCGACACCGATTCACCCCCCAAGAACCCCCAGCCTCGGAATTATGAGTGTTTCTTGATACGCTGCAATGCCTTTTATGGCAGGAAGGAAAGGACAGCCTCGTAGTCCTGTCTGAGACATAGACGTAAGCATAGGCAGTGATGATGACAGTGTAGATGATCATGAGGTATAATCCTGTGTAGTGGGTGGACATGTATTTATATCTCAATAATTTGGTAATGTTACAATGTATTTGGTAAACCTGACTTTTTGGACCGACAGCCATTTCAGTAAGTTTAATGTGTTTTTTGTAATTTTTCCTTCAGATATAGTGTTGTTTTATACTGAAGAGGAGCTGAAATGAGTATTTGCCCATTATCCAACAATCTAAAAACACGCCTCCCACTAGTGGGGAGGGCTATGAAGTTAAGGGAAAATGAGGGGTTAAAAGCGTAAAAATACAATTATATAGCGTTTTGTATCAAAACTTGGCTCGGGTTTCCCCAAATTGCAAACCCATACAACCCAATTTTGCGAATACCCGAGCCAACTTTTGACGAAAGCTGGCTCGGATTTCACGGGGTGGAGTGGGTAGCATAATATTTCATGTTATAAAAATAGTCAACTTTGGGAAGACATTAGCCTAACCCAACAACCTTACCTAACCTATCCTAGTATTATGGGTGGGGGCTGCTGCCCCCACACCCCCGCTCGTTGGGTTAGACTTTTTTTTTGTTTTTTTTGTTTTTTTTTAATGTTCTAGGCTATTAGCCTAACCTAACAACCTTACCTAACCTAACCTAACCTAGTATATGGGTGGGGGCTGGCGTCCCCACACCCCCGCTGGTTGGGTACTGGCTGAAAAGCCTATTGTTTTACAGTAGCCTAGGCCTATACATATATTTTAGCGTTTTTTTCTTCTTCTCCCTTATAATGCATTTCAGCTCTTAATGCCATATATAGCAATGATGTATATGCTCTACCGGACCTTTTAGGCCTAAACAGATCGATGGGCTAACTGTCGGTCCAAAACATCAGTATAACCATGTATTTTTAAGCTTTACATTCATAAATAGTTGCTAATATACTAGGTTAGGTTAGGTTAGGTTTTGGTTAGGTTAGGTTAAAGATATTGCTCAATGTTTCTTAGTAAAGAGGCATCTGAAAAACAGTTCTACCCGATACACAGGATCTTGCCGATCTTGATTATACTATGAGTGAAGATGATGACGATTTAAGTGAATTTGAAGAACTAAAATGTCTCGTTAATGCCAAACCGAGGCCTGGCAAACCTTGTGGGGGCACAGGTATTGGGGCTGGTAAGAAGGGTGCTGATTTTGGTGGTTGTAACGGTGCTGAGAGTGATGGTGCTGAGGGTGATGAGAGTGAAAGTGTCGATAGTTTCCTGGCGAGCAAAAGCGAGCCTCTAATTTTAGAAGGAACCGGCCTTCAACCGGGAAATTTGTCTACCAAAAAATGTACAAATCAATCTTGAAGTGGGATCTAGGGGGTGTTTTTCTAAGCTTGATGGAGTGGTGCCAGTGACAGTGCAGAGGGTGGTGAGGGCGATGGTGCTGTGGCAAGTGAGGGTGAAGGTGCTGAGGCAGGTGTGAGTGAAGGTGCTGAGGCAGGTGTGAGTGAAGGTGCTGAGGCAGGTGTTGGTGATGGAGACGGTGTGGGTGATCATGTGGGACGTGGTGAGGTAGCCAGGTAACCTCGTAGGGGAGTGAAAAGAAGCCGTAAACGAACTGCAAATCCCTCTAAATGGCAGACAACAAATGACATGTTTTGAAAAACTAGGACGAGAGAAGGTGAATGAAGCATTTTAGGCATTTTGTAACAGTCTGCTGCCAACATCCTGCTTCAACCTGCCCTGCAAAGTGAGTGTTAAACCTATCTACTATGAATCTACCATTCCATGTTTATAATTCTACATAATCTACCTCCTATCTACCTAATGTGCCTCTTTTCTACCCTATCTACCTTCCACCTACTGTTTCTGGTCTTCTGTTATAAATGTTTACATTATTATTGTGTAATATTCATATTTTGGTACCTACCTGTTTTCAGATACTGTTGATTACATACTTACTGAACCTACCTGAGGTGAGGGACGGGTGGGAATCTTGCACATAAAACCTTTTGTGGTGTTCTATTATAAATTAAATGAGAACATTGTTGTCCATGTCCTGGCAATGTCACTTTCTGAACTTTTTTTCTACTATTGTTTTGGTAAACATGGTCCTGTATACAATCCATGTGTGCACCCTTAAAATACTGCATACAGGATGGAAGAGGAGTCATTCATGAAGCATTAGTCCAAATTTGAAAACAATTCGTCAACAGGTTTGGAAATGGCACCCGATTAAATATTGCCAAACTTTGAACGCGATTTTCTCAAAACTTAAAACATTCCGCTTATGTCCCTTGGGCCGTGCCGCGCCGCAGAAGGATAGAGGGGAAAATGGGTTATTTCCTCGCGCGAACTACAGTAGGGGTGTCAACACTATCGTGGGGCATAATATTATGAGCTTAAGGCCCCAGTGGATATTCCTTATTAAATATTCCTTGATATCTGTGTGCCTGGCTTGTCTGCAGTGTCACACAGAAATCACACACAAGTGAAATTTCTGTCACCATTCCTGCCTGGTCTATTTCATATATCGGGAAGACGCCGCGGCTTGGCAAGTACTCTGGCACAACCTCGCTACAACACCTACTGTGCTACACTCTAATTAGCTGCGGAGATGTAGAGACCAACCCCGGCCCTAGTTCAACGTTGAAGAAACCTCACCACCAAACAGGTAAGGCAGACACCGACATTTCAACAGTCCCTAGCAGTAAAATTTGTTATAACAAACTGGGCAAGCAGGCACCCCAATCTACCGTCACGCTTCAACTCCCAACCAAGACCGCAGGGCAACCGCCAGCACAGTGCCAACACTCTACCTACTCAATATTACCCTCAACTGTATCATCACTACCACAGATATCGGTGACCCAAGTAACACAACATGCATCCAGAACACCCAAAAATGCAGGAAGCTCTAGCAAACACATCTACAATGAAGTAACAGCAACGAACAAGAAAGACAAGAGAAACCCCCCACCCCCCACAACACGACGCCGCTGCACAACAAATCAACCAAACCTACTACAACACAACCTAACACTATCGGCAACCTAGGTAGCTCATCATGCAACCAGAACAGCTAAAAAAGAAGGGATAAGTCGCAACAACATCAACAATAAAGCAGCAACAACGGTCAAGAACAAGGACAACATCAAACAACAAATACAGGTAGGGGTGGGAGGGGGGCAAGGGGAGCCACAACCTGTCCCCATCTCACGCGCTCACATCCCAGTAACAGCCGCTCACGGCGCTCAGCTGATCACCACACCGCCAGACGTACGATGAACAGTAACAGGAAAATATGTATAGTGTGCGATATTGGATTCAACAAAAGGAGTACAACTTCACAATGTAGTAATAATAATAATAATAATAAAAATATTTATTCAGTCAGCAATTTACAGAGTTGGTACCACATAGTTTGTTACAAATATGACATGTACCAGCCTTGCATAATTCCAACTAAGGATAGCCCAATAAGGCCGTTAGGCGTATTTCCATTGGGGTCCTTGTGGGATTAGGTTAGCTGGGGAAAAGGGGAGGATAAAACGGGAATTCCTATGCAGCATGTGCGCCTTGCATGCATTACCGAATATTAATGTAAATAAACCAAGTATTAATGTCCATACTTAGTATACTCTATCTAGTATGAACAGTCTCGATGTTACGTAATCTGGGTTGATGTAGCGTTACGTATCTTTCCGTAGTCTTAAGTTGAACGCTTCCACAACCTTGGTCGAACGTTCCATGATTGGGTAGAATATATTATTCTGTAGTTGTATATGGGAAAGTATTGTACGATTATAATTCCCATCTATATATATATATATATATTTGTATTATTTAAGATTGTTCATAAGTATCTCATTGTAAAACAAGATGGGATACATTTTCCATATGTTATGCGCGTGCGCGGTAGGTCATGACAGAGACAAACACAAAGCGTTCACTCACTCTCCAACCAACCTCCGTCCCAGCTACACACCTAAGCCTTCTTCCTATAGTTTCATATATCAGGTGTTTTCGCTTCACTTTCATCTCATATTTCATATAGTCACTACATCATCATCTTTGTTAGTTATCACATATTTAACGTAAATATCTAGCCTGTCCTAGTCTATTGTAGCCTCTTTTCATACGCTTGTTTACCTTACTAACCACTTCAAGTCATCTAGCATATTTTCCGCCATCCTCCAATCACCAGCGGAGTCCATCTAACGGGTAATTATTCTATATGGTTAAAGTATTTTATTTAATACTCCGGTGGGAGTTACTAAGTCTAGGAAGGATATAATAGCAGTTCTGGTGATTTTATTATAATTGAGGGTTATTGGTGAATCAGGGAATAACTCTGGTTTTCTCTATGTTCCTGGGTTGGTCCAGAGTTCTTCGTAAATGTACTGCACTGTAGATCCTAATATCCCCACTTATGTCGGTAGCACTCAGGTCTTTGATGCCGAACTTGCATAAACATTTGTTCTGTGTACTGCAAATCTGGCTGCTGGTGCAATGAAGGCTGGTGATTGGTGGGGAGGGTTTGAAACCTGGATGGTGATTGGCTGACACTCTCATTCTTTAATAGGGGTGACTGACCAGGTGACCCGTCTTCCTGGAAGTAAGAAAACGGGAATGACCTGGAAAAATGGGGTACTCCTCTGTGTCTTGTTTCTCTGCATCATGAAAAATTGGTATGGAATGGTGTCTCTGCTGTTTGTTTCTTCTTTTCTCCTTCCTACTCACCTGTAGGCTGGCAATCCTACAGGTGTTTCCCAACCCCGTTCTATCCAACCTCGTCACTTCAGTGCCTTTCCTGGCAGCGAGGGCATGTGAAATTATAAACATTAAACGAAAGAAGATTAGTGGGCAGACGATCTTTATAGTGAAAAAAGTAAGCGATCTTGAATGTGTACACTGTAGGACACAAGTCACGGCTCACTCTAATTCTCCAAACTGATTTAATGAAACCTCGAACTGCACATACTAGGTAACTAAAGATTCGGGTAATTCCGAGATAGCTTCGAAAGCTTAAAGCCATCACTTATGTTTTAGAGTGTAGATAAGATTATTCAGCTTATCTAAGGTTATCAAGATTCTATTTTATTCTATAATTATACTCAGGTCCAATGCCCACTTTTCCTATGTTTTCTTTTCCTTTTCCCACTTTTCCCACTTTTTTTTTTGGGGGGGGGGGGGGGGCCGACTCATGACAGCCAAAAGAGGGACAACACAACAGAAAACAATGAACACACAAAAACAAAATACAAATTCACACCAGTTTCTCTTCTCAGGCTGGACACTTTCCCCGTGTTCTAGTTATTGGTGAGGGTTTAAGAAAACTGACAATATGCATTTTAGGCCACATATGCGATATAATTATCTTTGTGTTTTCTATAGCATTGTCTTACAGTATTAGTCACCGCAATATGTCTTTACCGCTGCAAATAAAATAATTTTACATTAGACTTAGTGGGTTAAATAAGGGTGGAAGGAAAAATGGCGGCCATCTTGGATTAGTGGAGAACTATATTATCTCTCTATCCATCTTATTTTTAGTGATTTGTCATCCTCTATATCAATGCTAAGACCAAGGGGGGTCTGGGGGTGGCAGCCCCCATGTTAGGTTAGGTTGTTAGGTTAGTGTAACGACAAAATATGGTGTTCAGTTGACATGTTTAAATATTCCTAAATAATGGGTCAACATTCATTTGTAAAGGAAAGACACCTTAAAACACGCTAATCAATGAAGGGACTGATTAAAAAAAGGATTATAATCGAACAAACTCATGTATGTATGTATGTATGTATATGCTCAGGCCCAATCCCCACTTTTCCTATTTATATTTTGTATTTTTTTTTTTTTTTTTTTTTTTTCTGTTTTTTTTTTTTTTTTTTTTTTTTCTTTTTTTTTTTGGGGGTGGCCGACTCAAGACAGAGCAAGAACAGGGAAAACACAAAACACAAGACAGAACAACGAACAAACACAGACACAACACAAAATTTACACACACACTCATACGTGACTTAAAATGCATATTGACCAAAACAACATATTCGTCTCTCCCGGATCAGGAATCGAACCAGGAAACTTTCGGTTGCGAGCCGAACGCAATAGCCGGTCCTACAACCCGTCCTATGGCAGGAAATATATACAGTAAGCTGTATAATGTAACATATTTCGTAAATATATTTACACAAAAAATTACGTTTTTTGAAAGTTTTATTTTTCATATTGGTTTCTGTATTAAGGGGGGTCATCGTTTTGTTTATCTTTTTCTCCTTTTCTCTCTTTCCCTGGCATGTATTCATTCGGCCCCATTCAGCTAACTGTTTTAAGACGTTTATCCCCATCCAGGTGTCAATTTCTTCCTGGCGAGCGATAGCGAGCCAGCATTGTATGGGGAGAGAGATCCGGCTTTGCCGGAGAAATTTTTCTATCGAGAAATGTACAAATTTAACTTGCTGTCAAAACAAAAATATATATGCTGGCTCGCTACCGCTCGCCAGGAAAATATTGACATCTGGATGGGGGTAAGCGTCTTAAAACAATAGGCTGAATGGGGCCGAATGGATACAAGCCAAAGAGAGAGGGAGAGAAAGAGAAACAAAACGAGGTGACCCCCTTAAATATACAGTATACTGCGTACTACGCTATGAATTAATATGAAAATATCGAGATAATGATTGATACGCCGAAAATTTTGGAAATCCCGTCGATTCGAACTAATAAAAAATGGGTCCATTGTTCCTATTGCAACATATTACACGTTCCAGTTATATTAAGGGGGGTCACCGGCTTATTTTATCTTCCTCTCCTTGTCTCTCTTTCCCTGGCTTGTATCCATTCGGCCCCATTCAGCCAACTGTTTTAATATTTTGATCCCCATTCAGGTGTCGATTTCTTCCTGGCGAGCGATAGCGAGCCAGTATTGTACGGAGAAATCAGGCTTCGCCGGAGACATTTTTCTATCGAAAAAATTTACAATTTAGCTTGAAAAAATATACATATACACTGGCTCGCTATCGCTCGCCAGGAAAATATTGATACCTGGATGTGGGTAAACGTCTTAAAATAGTAGGCTGAATGGGGTCGAATGAATACAAGCCAAAGAGAGAGTGAGAGAAAGAGAAAAACAGTCAGGTGGGCTCCCTTTAATATCTGTGACGGCAGAGTTCGCATTGGAATGTGTGATATTTTATTGAGTTATTTAGTTGTATTTGTGATTGGCAATAAAGTCATAATGTTTCAATATGTGTTAACTCCTAAAACATATTTATAAACACACGTAGTCTCTCGCTCACTCACTTGCGCACTCGCACTCGCTCTCTCTCTCTCTCTCTCTCTCTCTCTCTCATTACATTTGTCTAGGTGTACCCCCAGGCGAAATTGGTGTACTTATCAGAATGTCAAGCTAGAATAATACTATGATCATGATAACATTATATTATCATTATCATTAATATTATAATCATCATTATTCCAATATGTTTAGTTACTTATATTTGTATTAATTATAAATAGCCACAGGTATATTTGTATTAATTTATATGAATTTATATGAATGAGGCAGCGAGTATTGTATATTTGTATTAATTTATATGAATGAGGCAGCGAGTATTGTATATTTGTATTAATTTATATGAATGAGGCAGCGAGTATTGTATATTTGTATTCATTTATATGAATGAGGCAGCGAGTATTGTATATTTGTATTAATGTATATGAATGAGGCAGCGAGTATTGTATAGTTTTATTAATTTCACCACAACACCAAACACCTCCAATTAAATTAATTAAAGCATATATGTGATCCACCGGGATTCGCACCTGGGTTAAGCCAGTTTTTGGGCTTCAGTCACTCAAGATCATCTACCACCAAACCTCCAACGATAAATAGAACACAACAATTTCTTTAATTCTTGTATTATATAATTTAAATAACATTCCAATCTACAAGATTCATAAAACTAAATTATGTATATAGCCAACAGCACAATAGCTAAAACTCCGTAGTAGATTAAACAGTTCAATTCCTAAAAACTCAATGGCATGGACTAACTCGGTTTAAGTGAGCCCACCTCGCTTTTTTTCTCTTTTTCTCCCTCTCTCTTTGGCTTGTGTCCATTCGGCCCCATTCAACCAACTGATTTAAGACGTTTACTCCCATCCAGGTGTCAATATTTTCCTGGCAAGCGGTAGCGAGCCAGCATATATATTTTTTGGTTTTCACAGCAAGATAAATTTGTACATTTTTCGATAGAAAAATGTCTACGGCGAAGCCGGATTTCTCCATACAATGCTGGCTCCCTATTGCTAGCCAGGAAGAAATCGACACCTGGATGGGGAAAAACAAGCTAGGGAAAGAGAGAAAAGGAGAGAAAGAGAAAAAAAGCCGTTGACCCCCCCTTAATAATGTGACGCCTCCCGGCGTTAGCAGAATGGTTGCGTGGGGCATTGCAGCTCGCTAGCGCTCGCCAGGATGGGGGGATAGGCTACAGTTGTCCTAGAATGATCTGCTTTATTTCATTAGTGTCGTGTTGCCACAGACAGTCTAGAAGTGGTCTTTGTTTTGGTCTGTGGCCGTGCCTTATATTTTATATTCGCTATAATATAAATGTTGCTTGTGTGGGAGGCGAGCGAGAGAGTGTGAAGGAGTACACCCAGCAGCGTGGTGAGCTATGACACGGCTCGCTTGGGCGCTGACGGCCGGGTGGTCAACTAGTCCCTTCCCGTCGCTGCCTTGTGTTTTTTACCAGCTCAGAGCTTGCCTGCACGATCACCTACATCCTTTGCAATTCTGTCCCCCATATTCGCTACTTTGCATACTATCTCTCTCTCTCGACTTCTCCTTTCTCATTCTCTAATCTTTATTAAACTCAACATCCCTTCTGGTGTCAGCATAGACGTTCACCGTCGACCAGTCGTATTGTACGCGAAGCTCTCAGATATTTCCATGTATTAGGTTAAGGAGGTATTATGCTTTATTGAGGTTTAGAGAGACGGACTTTTCCGTATGTGTCCTCTCTCGGGAAGGTTGTAGACCAGTATATGTCTCCCTTGCAAGGTGTTGAGTGATTTTGCTTGGTTATCTAAAGCTAGACTAGGGGTAAGGTTACTGTGTCGTTGTCTCCGATGTGTGCAGTGTTAGCTAAGCTCTGCACGACATCGACTGGTACTGTGGGAGCCTAAGTTGTTTACTTTGCGAGCACAGCGCTGTGGTGTGAGAGGGCCATAGCCTATCCCTCACAACATAGTGCTGCCTCTTTGTGTTGACTTCTGAGGGATCGCCAGGATAGAGCTAGGTACTAGAGACCTAGATTTATCAAGAGAGCATCCCCGTCATATAACGTAATCTTCATTATACCACCCTTGGACAACGTTAAGCTACGAGCCGCATGCTCGCCCATTGTTGCCCTGCCTTGATACCCCAGCTAGACTTTATTAACTGAGCAGACACTGGTTAGAGATAATCCCCATTATTATATGTATGCAGCATTATTATTCACTGCACTTTTGAGCCGAGGTTGTTGTTGAGTTGCACAACCCGAGTAGGCTGTTGCGTTGTGTCACAAAGCATTTCTTTAGTTGTCGAGCATTACTACCTTTGCGCAGTCTTTATTATTCGCCTGCCTATTATTACTATATGTCCTAGCATTTATTGTGACCCGTATTCTGCATTATAATTGTTCAAGATTCTTTACGAACATCTTCCCAGCATCAGACTTATTTCAGAAGTTTCCAGTTGATGTTGCAGGACTAGCATTGCACTTTCTTTAATACAGGAGTGCCAGTTATTTGAGTATCTACCGTAACGTTAATTAATCACGTTAACTATCTTTTCTTTGTGTAACATAATCGAGTAATCTTTTACTGTTTGGAATAGGCTGTTTCATTGAGCGTCAGCCTAGTGTGTGTGCACCAGTTACCGAGTCATAGGATACCTCGTTGTCCAGGCACGACTCAGGGCGGTAATGGTGTTTTGTTTTCCAGTGTTTAAGGCAGGGGTTGGATCTAGGGTTACCATTGTTGCTTTTTGCCATTATCTAGTCCAATGTGTCTTTGAGAACCTGGATCGTAACAAATGGCGACCTAGCTCAGGATCTTGTGAACTAAGAGATAATTGCAGGATTGTAGTGGTCATTTGTTTTATTGAGGAATATAGTGGGCACGTTAGAATTTTGTTGGCAAAGTAGTATAGCACTTGAGAGTCTTCAGACATTTTTGGCAAGTGAATAGTGCTACATAGGAGCTTGGGTACTTTTTTTTTTTTTTTTTTATAAACGTGAGAATTTTTGGTGGACACCATGGGAGACGAATCAGATCATACTGAGGGTTCAGGGAATGATGCAGGCTCTGATGGGCAGATGCCAGGGGGGTTAGTAACTAGTGAGGAGGCCGCAAATAAGTTTTTGGAGGTGCCTATAACAGCTGATCGACTAGAGGGAATTAGCAAGTATGGTCTACAGTGTTTGGCTTCCCTCATGGGGCATAAGGTGGCTCATGGCATCAAGAAGAACGAATTGAGGGCTTGCGTACTGGGGGCGGCTAGTGAGGTCCAGGGTGGAGAGGGTGCTCGGGGACTTCTGCTCGAGCCCCCCTACCACTCTACTCCCATCGGGACCTCTAGGATGCCGGAGTTTAGTACATTCCCGCAGGCTGATAGCAGCTGGCAGCGTGGTTTAGGATCGCTGGGTGGGCCTCCAATAGTTGCACCTCCTCAAGGTTTCACTACAGAAATACTCTTCCAGCTTGAGATGGCTAAGATGCAGGCTGAGCAGGAGGAATGTCTCGAACTCGCTAAGATAGAGGCTAAGCAACAGGCTGATCTCGAACTCGCTAAGGCTAAACAACAGACTGATCTCGAACTCGCGAGAATAAAAGCCCAGTCGGAGGCTGAGTCTACCAGGTACCGTGCAGATATCGATCTTGAGAAGACTCGGGTGGAAACGACAGGGCAACGTCTCGGTGGTGGGAATTGTGGGCATGATCAGTCTTTGTCGCAGCTGTTGAAGCTAGTCCCTGTATTTGATGAGTCGGGTGTCACCGAATTTTTCATGAGATTCGAGAAGAAGTGCCAGGAACACCAGTGGCCTGGGGAGAAGTGGGCAGCCCTTGTTTCCTCTAGACTTGTGGGCAAGGGACTCAGGGCTTATGATGCATTGCCTAAAGAGTCGTGTATTATCTATGAGGAACTCAAGGAGGCTGTCCTGAGAGCATACGAACTACAACCAGAGACGTACTGGTTGAAGTTCCGGGGTGTTACCAAGGGTCGGGAGAGCACCTTTTTGGAACATGCCCGGGAGCTGTCCGATGCTTTTGGGAATTGGCTGAGGTCGGAGAAAGCTACTACGTTTGACGACATTAAACAGTTGGTGCTTTTAGAGCAGTTTTTCAAATGCACGGGCGGCGACCTGACGTTAAACCTGAAAGAAAAGCAACCAAAAACTCTACAGGAGGCAGCTGAGATGGCTGACCGCCGGCTATCACTAATTCGTGGGTGCGGGTCTGCCCAGCGTAGTGAGGCAGGTAACAAGGGACGTGACACGCCCCACCCCCCCGAGTTAGTGATATACCTTATGCAAACAAGTACAAGAACCATGATACCAAGACTGACCACAAGACTAACACTGTCCCGTTTAAGAAGGGGCCGGGCCCTTCCCAGTACCAAGGGAAGCCCAAAGGGGAGTTGGAGTGTTATCATTGTCACAAAAAGGGGCACTTTGCAAGAGTCTGTCCTAGCAAACCACCTACAGCAGCTGTGTCTTTGGCCTGCAACATTGGTGTGTCTCCGAAGTCGTCTGAGTTTGCCCGGGGCAGATCGTCAGAGGCTGAGGCACAGCCAATGCAGAAGCACCTGGGAGGCTCGAACCCTGCTCGGGATGTTTTTTGCGACCATAGAGGGCGGGGTTGCGTGATGTGGGCAGGGCGCAAGCATGGAGTAGAGGTCTTGCGTGATACAGGTGCTTCCCAGACTCTGATGAAAAACTTGACTGGCTACCCTATAAATGCGGCTCGGGTGGTAGTGGTGCAGGGTATTAATGCAACTCGGTCATACCCGCTGGTGCGATTGGAGTTGGAGGTGGATGGTGTGGCACGTGAATTGGATGTCGGGATTGTGGAGAAACTGCCAGTGGAGGGCGTCAACCTTCTTCTCGGCAACGACTTTGCAATGCCCGCTTCTGAGGTTCTACCCTTAGTCGTTGCCGAGAGGCCGGCCGACGTGAGTAGGGAAGAGCAAGAGTGGGTCGAGCGGTGCCAGACACAACCCATGGCGTGTGTTGTCACCCGAGCTCGGGCAGGTAAAGTGTCACAGCCTAGTCCTCCGTCTTCAGACCAGCGGAGGAACGATCAACAGGAGGAGGCTAAAGCTGGAGTTGGTTTTAAGAGTTTTGACTCAGCGGCTCTCCTGGGTGATTCAGTATTAGCACCATTACTTAATTCTGGAGTAGCCCCTGGGCCTGTCATCGAGAGTGACGAGGCTGGGCATGACGAGTCTCCACGACAGCAACGTTATGTACATCGAGAGAGACAGAGGGAGCAGCCCAGTATCGGGGAAGGTCATGCATTGCTCCGGGAGCAGTTAGATCGCTTGGCACCCTCAGATATACGTCGGTTGCAACTAGAGGACCCTGAGCTCCAAACGTGTGCTAATGGAGCTGTAGAGCTCGACGAGGACGGCGATGCACAGCCAGGAGATTTTTTTATTTAGAAGGCATCCTCTATAGGCGTTTTCAAGACCCTAAACGTAGTTGGCAAGAGGGGTCCGGAGTAGTGGACCAGTTGGTGGTGCCACGGGAGTGCAGGGATAGCCTACTGAGGTTGGCGCATGACATACCACTGGCAGGACATCTAGGGGTGAGAAAAACGGTGGCAGCTTTAGAAAAATTGTGTTGGTGGCCGGGGTTGAATGGGCAGGTGGTAACCTGGATAGCAATGTGTCATCCGTGCCAGAGGGTTGGAAAACCTAACCAAACAATTCCGAGAGCCCCGTTGCACCCCATTCCTGTCAGTGGACCCCCCTTCAGTAAGGTCATCATTGATATGGTCGGACCCCTATCCCCTACTAGTGCCGGTAATAAATTTCTATTAACTATCATGGATGTGGCCACTCGTTATCCTGATGCATATCCAATGAGAAATGGCACGGCGAAAACTGTTGTCCGGAACCTGCTCTTGTATTGCTCGCGGTATGGTTACCCGCAAGAGGTGCAATCGGACCAAGGTTCTAATTTTACATCTAATCTGTTCAAACAAACTATGATTCAGCATGGCATCAGCACTCTCGTCTCTTCTGCGTATCACCCGGAGAGTCCAGGGGTGTTGGAGAGGTGGCACGCCACGCTGAAAAGCATGCTTCGATGTTACTGCGCAGAGAACGGAAAGGATTGGGACCTTGGTCTGCTGTATGTTTTGTTCGCGGCAAGAGAAGTACCTGGAGAGAGTCTCGGTTTCAGTCCGAATGAGCTTGTTTTCGGGCATCAGGTGAGGGGCCCTCTCCACATAGTGAAGGAGATTTGGGAGGGTACCGCTAAGCCATGTTCTATGTTGAGATACGTCCTCGAGAGCAGGGAGAGAATGCTTAGAAGTCTGGAGCTGGCAGGGCGTAATTTGGTGAGTTCGCAGGCCCGTATGAAGGACAGGTATGATACTAAGGCGAAACTCCGGGAGTTTCAGGTAGGTCAAGAGGTGTTGGTCCTGTTGCCTTTGTCAGGTCATCCTCTGGCTGCCAAGTACGCTGTGCCTTATCAGGTGGTGTCAAAGATCTCCGATCTAGATTACCTAGTTGCCACTCCAGACCGGAAGAAGCGTAACCAACTATGCCACATTAATTTGTTGAAGGAGTATGTGAGGCGCCCACCTGAGTCTCTAGCTGTCCCTGTGTTGACCTGCCGCGGTCATGGTGGAGAAGGAGAGGGGGGCAGCAATGATCAGGTGGATGATAACTGGGATTGTCATGTCTCGGCTGATCAGTGGGTGGGGAATTCGAGCCAATGTGCGCACGATGCTCTGGTGCACCTGCCGGAGGAACAGCAGGTGGCAGTGCAGCGCCTGTTCGATTCATACCCCACTGTATTTGCCGAGCACCCAAGCCTCACTACTCAAGCGGTGCATGATGTCGAAGTAGGAGAGCACCCCCCCTTCAAGTCGATACCTTATCGGGTGCCACCCATTAAACTCCCAGCGCTCAGGGACGAGCTGGAGTATATGCTGGCGAGAGGCTTGATCGAGAAGGGGGCAGTACGGTGGACTTCTCCTGTCACTCTGCAGCCCAAACCTGATGGAAAAGTTCGGTTCTGCATTGACTTTAGGCGGTTGAACGGGTTGACCCCCACCAATGCATATCCTCTTCCCCGGGTAGATGACAGTGTGGATAAGATCGGGAAAGCAAGGTACTTGACCAAGGTAGACCTCGTCAAAGGCTACTGGCAAGTACCACTGTCTGAGCGGGCTAAAGACGTGTGCGGGTTTGTGGTGGATGGCAGTACTTACCGTTGCAACGTGATGCCATATGGTCTGAAAAATGCACCGGCCACTTTCCAGAGCTTAATGAACGACATCGTAGCAGACATCCCAAACTGTACTGTCTACCTTGATGACGTGATCATTTATGACAACGATTTCCAAAGTCACTGTGAGCACATAGAAGCCTTATTTAGTCAACTTAGTAAAGCAGGCTTGGTGGTTAATCTGGGCAAGTGTGACTTTGTGCAAGCCACGGTGCAGTATCTGGGGTTTGTGGTTGGGTTAGGGCAGGTGAGCCCACCCCAACAGAAGATACAGGCTATCGACTTGTACCCCAGGCCGACCACCAAGCGGCAGATCATGAGATTTTGGGCATGATTGGGTATTACCGCCGCTTTACAAGAGGCTATTCTACTGTGTTAGCTCCTTTGACAGATCTACTAGCTAAAGATAAAAAGTTCCGCTGGGCACCTGAGTGTGAGCAGGCGTTTCGAGTAGTTAAACACCTTTTATGCACTCCCCCTATCCTCAGGGTCCCGGACTTTGAACGACCATTTCAGTTGGCGACTGATGCCAGCGGAGTAGGGGCTGGTGCCGTACTTTTGCAGACAGATGAGGAAGGTCTTGAGCATCCAGTCAGTTTCTTTTCAAAGAAATTTAATTCAGCACAGAAAAACTATTCGGTTGTTGAAAAGGAACTGCTGGCAATCGTGTTAGCGCTCAGACACTTTGAGGTCTATGTTCCTGCATATGGGCCAGTCGTGGTAGTGTATACCGACCACCACCCGCTTAAATTCCTCAATCAATTCCACAACCGGAATATGAGGCCGACCAGATGGTCGCTCATGTTGCAGGAGTACAACTTAGACATTCGCCATATTGCCGGTTGTGAGAATGTGATTGCGGACTGTCTGTCGCGGGTGGAGGATCCGGGGTAGGCTACCACAGTATGTTGATATAGCCTCCTGTCTTGGCTCGTGGTGTATTTTTGCGCTGGTGCTTGTTGGCTCGCGTGTGTAGCATCAGCGTAAAGTCGCAGGGCAGGAGTTGTTGGCTTTGATTAGAAGAAAATTAGGCTACATCTATAGTAGCCACCAAAAAACAACATTAAAATTAAATATGAAAAATTAAATAAAAACTCTTTCTTTTTAATAATTAATTTTAAGATAATATTGTAGCTGAGTACTGAGTGCAGATGATTTTCCCTCAGTAGGCTGTGCCTCTTAAAGCTCGCTCTGGGAGCACAATGTTATGAATTAATGTATTATATTTGGGAAAGGTGATAAGATTTTTTTTATATAAAAATTTTGTATTTTTTTTTAGGAGACTGAGCTTGCATTCCATGAGTGGCAGAGTGGTTAGGAGTGGCAGATTTTAGCGACATTCTGCCTGTTCAGATATGGGCTAATGGTTGAGTGTCCCATATCTTTGGGGGGGGGGGGGGGGGGGGGGTGATGCCTCCCGGCGTTAGCAGAATGGTTGCGTGGGGCATTGCAGCTCGCTAGCACTCGCCAGGATGGGGGGATAGGCTACAGTTGTCCTAGAATGATCTGCTTTATTTCATTAGTGTCGTGTTGCCACAGACAGTCTAGAAGTGGTCTTTGTTTTGGTCTGTGGCCGTGCCTTATATTTTATATTCGCTATAATATAAATGTTGCTTGTGTGGGAGGCGAGCGAGAGAGTGTGAAGGAGTACACCCAGCAGCGTGGTGAGCTGTGACACGGCTCGCTTGGGCGCTGACGGCGTTGGCGGATGGGTGGTCAACTAGTCCCTTCCCGTCGCTGCCTCGTGTTTTTTACCAGCTCAGAGCTTGCCTGACACGCGTATCACCTACATCCTTTGCAATTCTGTCCCCCATACTCGCTACTTTGCATACTATCTCTCTCTCGACTTCTCCTTTCTCATTCTCTAATCTTTATTAAACTCAACATCCCTTCTGGTTTCAGCATAGACGTTCACCGTCGACCAGTCGTATTGTACGCGAAGCTCTCAGATATTTCCATGTATTAGGTTAAGGAGGTATTATGCTTTATTGAGGTTTAGAGAGACGGACTTTTCCGTATGTGTCCTCTCTCGGGAAGGTTGTAGACCGGTATATGTCTCCCTTGCAAGGTGTTGAGTGATTTTGCTTGGTTATCTAAAGCTAGACTAGGGGTAAGGTTACTGTGTCGTTGTCTCCGATGTGTGCAGTGTTAGCTAAGCTCTGCACGACATCGACAGGTACTGTGGGAGCCTAAGTTGTCTTCGGGTTGGTTTACTTTGCGAGCACAGCGCTGTGGTGTGAGAGGGCCATAGCCTATCCCTCACAACATAGTGCTGCCTCTTTGTGTTGACTTCTGAGGGATCGCCAGGATAGAGCTAGGTACTAGAGACCTAGATTTATCAAGAGAGCATCCCCGTCATATAACGTAATCTTCATTATACTACCCTTGGACAACGTTAGTCTACGAGCCGCATGCTCGCCCATTGTTGCCCTGCCTTGATACCCCAGCTAGACTTTATTAACTGAGCAGACACTGGTTAGAGATAAGCCCCATTATTATATGTATGCAGCATTATTATTCACTGCACTTTTGAGCCGAGGTTGTTGTTGAGTTGCACAACCCGAGTAGGCTGTTGCGTTGTGTCACAAAGCATTTCTTTAGTTGTCGAGCATTACTACCTTTGTGCAGTTTTTATTATTCGCCTGCCTATTATTACTATATGTCCTAGCATGTGACCCGTATTCTGCATTATAATTGTTCAAGATTCTTTACGAACATCTTCCCAGCATCAGACTTATTTCAGAAGTTTCCAGTTGATGTTGCAGGACTAGCATTGCACTTTCTTTAATACAGGAGTGCCAGTTATTTGAGTATCTACCGTAACGTTAATTAATCACGTTAACTAGAGGTTGGGTCGGTGGGCTTGCGACCCCCACCCGGAAAAAATATCTAAGCAAAGAAAAACGAACGAACAGCCTAGGATGCGGACGGAACCAACGTTGACAAACCACGACCGACTAAGGACATGCCTTCGGACATTCTGAGAATGGCTACGTGGAATGTTAGTGGCATGAATGATGGCACAAAAGAGAGAGAGGTTCTGGAAGTGTTAGTGAATGCCAGGCTGGATGTATGTGGAATGACAGAGACCAAATGGAAAGGTTCAGATGTGAGAGAGTGGGAGTGTGGAATGGGTGTGTGTGCTGGAGTGAGTGAAGGAACAGCGAGAGAAGGTGCATGTTTGTTTGTAAGTAGCAAATGGAAGGAATGTGTAAGAGAGTATGGGTCTGTGGGTTCAAGGATTGTGTGGGTGAGAATGAAAGTAGGAATACAAACGTGGGTGATTGTATGCGTGTATGCCCCGACAGAGGATATACTTGAAAGAAAGAAAGAGGAGTTCTGGATGAATGTGGAGGCGTGCCTGGAGAAGTTTGACAAGAACGAAAGAATATTTCTGATTGGGGATATGAATGGTAAGGTGGGTGATAGGAAAGTTGAGGGAGTGGTGTGAGGGTGGGGGGTACCATCAGAGGTGAATGGGAATGGTAGTGCACTTGTGGACGTATGTGTGGGGAGGAGGCTGTGGATAGCCAACACCTTCTTCCGACACAGAATGATCCACAGGTACACGTGGAAACGGATGTTGACGATGAAGGATAAGACAGTGGTGGAACGAAAGTCATTGATTGATGATGTATGTGTGGATGAACGAATGAAGAAATCTGTGATGGATGCTAGGGTGTATAGGGGTATTGGAGGGGGTCTGTCTGATCATTATGTAGTGGTAGCTAAGGTTAGGATACAAAAGAAGTGGGTGAGGAAAGCGGGAGGGAGGCGAGAGGAGGGTGGAATGGTGAGGAGGGTGGAGAGGTTGCAGGAGGAGGAAGTCAGGGAGGAGTACAGGAGAGCAGTGGAAAGACGACTAGGTGGGTTCGACCTGGAAGTTATGGAGGAAGTGGAGGAGATGAGCAAGGTGTTTAAGGATGAGATCTGTGCAGCATGTGAGGAGGTGTGTGGAGTGAGGAGAAGAGGGAGGGGAGTGAAAGGTACAGCATGGTGGACAGAAGAGGTAAGAATAGCTGTGGAAGAAAAGAAGAAAGCATATAGAGAGTGGTTGGGTAGTAGAGGGAATGAAGATTCCGAGAGACAGAAACGAGCGAGGTACGTGGAGAGTAAGAGGGTGGTGAAGAGAGTAGTGAAGGAAAGTAAGAGAAGAGTAGATGAGGAATTTGGAAGGAATCTGAGTGTAAAATGGACGGAGAGTAAGAAACTGTTCTGGAAAGAAGTCAAGAAAGTTAGGGAAGGTAGCAAGGGAAACAGTAAGGGTGTGAAAGATAAGAATGGGAGAATGCTAGCCGAGAAGCAAGAGAGAGTCAAAAGATGGAGGGAGTCCTTCAGTGAGTTGCTAAATGAAAGGAATGAAGAGCCAGCAAACATAGCTGGATATGGTATGGGAGGGAGAAGAAGAGAAGTAGTGGAGGAGGAGGTGGGGATCAGGAGGTCAGAAGTGTGGGAAGCCATGAAAAGAGTGAAGTTGGAGAAAGCACCAGGAACAGATGGAGTGTGTGGGGAAATGTTGAGGTATGGTGGTGAGATAGTGATAGAATGGGTATGGAAAATGTGCAAACTAGCATGGGAGAAGGGGAGTGCACCCGATGACTGGAAGACTGGCATAATAGTCCCCGTATATAAGGGCAAAGGGGAAAGAGGAGTGTGTGGTAACCACCGAGGAATATGTCTTCTAAGCGTAGTAGGGAAGGTATACAGTAGGGTAGTGATTGAGAGAGTGAGAGTGAGAACGGAGAAATGGATAGGCGACGAGCAAGGAGGTTTTAGGAAGGGAAGAGGATGTGTAGATCAGATTTTTACCCTGAATTGTGTTGTAGAGAAGTATCTGGAGAAGAAACAAAAGGTGTATGTTGCCTTTATGGACTTGGAGAAGGCCTATGACAGAGTGGATAGAGAAGGTTTGTGGAAAGTACTTAGAATATACGGAGTAGAGGGTAAGTTGCTGAAAGCAGTGAAGAGCATGTATGAGGGTGCAAAGGCGGCAGTACGTGTGGAGAGTGAGCAGAGCGAGTTCTTTGACCTGAATGTTGGTTTGAAACAGGGGTGTGTGATGTCCCCGTGGTTGTTTACTGTATATATGGATGGAGTTATGAAAGAAATACTATCCAGAGCAGTGGATGTTGGTGTATTGCTGAAAAGGGAGGGAATTGAGTGGAAGCTACCTATACTGCTGTTTGCAGATGATACAGTTCTGATGAGTGATAATGAATGGGAGTTGCAGGGTCTGGTAAATGAGTTTTGAACAGTGTGCGAAAAACGGAATTTGAAGGTAAATACGGGGAAGAGCAAGGTTATGGTCTTCGAAAGGGGTGAAGTCACAGAGTGTGAGGTGAAGCTGAACGGTCAGGCTATGGAGATCGTCAACTCTTTTAAGTATCTGGGCAGTGTGTTGAGTAAAGATGGGACTATGGATGAAGAGGAGCGGGAGAGGGTACAACAGGGGAAGAGGGATGTAGGAACGCTAAAAGCAGTAACAAGAAATAGGGTGGTCAGTATGGAAGTGAAGAAGTCCTTGCATGACAGTGTGGTAATCCCGACACTGACTTACGGAAGCGAAGCATGGACGTTGGTTGAGAGACTCAGACCAAGAGTGAGAGCAGTGGAAATGAATTACTTAAGGAGTGCGTGCGGAGTTACATGGAGGGATAGACAGACTAATGAGGAAGTAAGAAGGAGGTGTGGTGTGGAGGTAGATGTGCTGGAAAGTGTGAAAGGAACAACTTGAGATGGTTCGGCCATATGGAACGTATGGAAAGCGAGAGAATGACTAAGAGGGTGTACGAGAGCAAGGTGGAGGGACAGAAGGGTGAGGTAGACCGAATATGAGGTGGAAGGATGGAGTGAGGAACTACATGAACGAAGGCGGTGCTGGTTGGGGGGACGGGCGTCGACTGACTGGGGACAGAGGTGCATGGGGGCGGTTCGTTCGTGGCCACCCCTTCGGGGATCACGGCGTCAGGCAATAGATAGATAGATAGAACTATCTTTTCTTTGTGTAACATAATCGAGTAATCTTTTACTGTTTGAGAATAGGCTGTTTCATTGAGCGTCAGCCTAGTGTGTGTGCACCAGTTACCGAGTCATAGGATACCTCGTTGTCCAGGCACGACTCAGGGCAGTAATGGTGTTTTGTTTTCCAGTGTTTAAGGCAGGGGTTGGATCTAGGGTTACCGTTGTTGCTTTTTGCCATTATCTAGTCCAATGTTGAAGAGCCCTGTGTCTTTGAGAACCTGGATCGTAACAATAAACACTAGAGTTATGTGTAATTATCATAGACCTCCTCGACCGATAATCTTCAAGGACACTACATCCGCCTTATTAGAAACAATTTATTAGGGAAAATAGGGACCAATAGACTCGCCATATTTGTTCTCATTATAGTCCGTATGGAGGAATTTCGTTATCGACACTTGAAAAAACCTGATTTCACAGAAAAATACACCAAAAATCTGTCAAATATGTCAAATAGCGGGGGTGTGGGGGCGGCAGTCCCCACCCATTATACTAGGATAGGTTAGGTAAGGTTGTTAGGTTAGGCTAATGTCCTTTCAAAGGGGTATTGGCTAGTAAACACTATAGATAGCCTATACCTGGTCAGAGGTAAGAAGAAGAAGAAGAGTCCTGCTGTAGTCTCCTTGAATGCTACCCCTCGACCAACTAAATCACAACTGGAAAAAGCGAACTGCACTTTGACGAAGTTGTTTGATTCACTTTGTATATCGGAATTGTCCACTTGCGAGTTTCGTTCTATAAGGAAGTTGGAGCTGTAGACGATGATATTTAGTAGAATTACTAGCTAACATACGGTTGTAGTAATTTTATCAATACATAAAATCCAATTTTACATACTTTTTAGCCATCATAAAACTACATTATTATTGCATTTATTTTTACTATCGATGTTTACAGCTCCAACTTCCTTATAGAACGAAACTCGGAAGTGGTCAATTGAAGCCACAATCAGTATCTCAAGAAGCTCACATTTATTAGGTAACCGCGGCTTAACCCCTAACTAGCGGCGCGCAACATAAGTCGAGTATAATAAATTTGGACTATCTGGCGGCGCGCGACATAGGTCGTGTGGTATTTTCAGCACTTAATGTTGCTGAGAGAGAGAGACAAGTGGTGGCAGGAGAGTAGCGAGCGTATGACTGCTCCAGACCACCGCGGCGAACTTACTGACACGAATCCCACCTCCTCCCTCCCTCTCTCACTCGCTACATACTGAATTTTATGGGGAAAGTACCGAATTACATGCTTTTTGCACTCGTGTTGCACGGGTGTTGCAAGAAAACTAGCGGTCATAAATGGATCGTTGTGGTGTCATTGGAAAGCTCTGTTTATGCCCTTTCAGGGATAGATACTTGTTTTACACTCTGGGTCTTATTTAGGCATGAAAATGATCACGTAAACAGCCCTATTTTGGCTAAAAATACCCCGCTGGGCGGTACATATAAATAGACCGCCTAGCCCGCCAATAAGGTGTTAATAAGAGTAACATTAAGGTTTCCATTTACTATGTTAACCCATACAGTACCGATGACTTCCTAGTCTGTATATTGTGGCAAATATTTGACAATTTTGTTTCAGATCAGGAAGGACCTCTAGCAATTATATAACATGAAACTATATCAAACAACCTTATTAACTACCGCAGATCCTTCCTAAGCAGTATACTATCATCTAAATATAGCTAGAATAAAAGATAAAACACGTAGCTGGTACTCAAAGGGTTAACATCGGTCTACTTCCTGCGTTACTCTTACATCAGTGCACTAGGCATAAAATACAAGTCTTCCACAACTTTGATATCGTAGCACTTTAAAGTTTCGAACCCTGGTGTCCTAAGTGTAATGTAAATAAAAAAGCAATCCACAAATATGGCCACTTATCAGGTAACATATTACTTAATGGGGAGGCAGTTGGTTTTTCGGGTCCTCCTCCTCCTCCTTCATGTATAGCCCTATTAGTTATGAGATTTCAAGACATTCGCCCCATTAGTTGGGCAATATTCAGACCTTTTGCCCCATTTCTTTGCCAATATTAAGACCTTTCGTGCCATTTAGGTGTCTATTTCTTCCTGGCGAGCGATAGCGAGCCTGTAATTATAGAAGTAACCGGCCTATGGCCGGGACATTATTCTACCGAAAAATGTACGAATTTATATCGAAGGGGTGTCTGGTGGGTGTTCTTTTAAGTTTGATGGAGGTCTAGAGAGCAAACTAAACCCCCTCCTTAAACCATTGAGCCGAACCAGTAAATTATGCTGTACAATACTGTCTGAGATCCCTTAACACCTTAAGAGCGGGTAGTGGAGTATATTTCACTGTGCCGCCCAGCGTTTTTTTTTACCATAAATGGGGTTGTTTCCGTGCTCTTTTTCATGCATAAACAAGACCCAGAGCATAATACAAGTATCTAACCCTGAAAGGGCGTAAATTGAGCTTTCCAATGACACCCGAACCATCCTTCTACGATCACTGGTTGTCTTGCAACGATCGTGCAACCTAAGGGGCAAAATTGCTAAAATACGGTAATTTCTTTATATAATTACGTATGTAGCGAGGAAGTGAGGGTGGATGTAAGTGGAGCAAATCTCAGTCGGTCCACCACGGCCGTGGCGAGCGGTCATGAGGTAACCGAGGCTCCTCCCATCGCTCGTCTCTCTCTCAGAGCCAGTATTGTGCCAAAATTGCACACAGACTTAAGTCGGGGCTGCCACAAAGTCCAAATTTTTCGATACGGACTTAAGTCGGGCCCCGATAGACAAGGGTTAATGGGGTTCAAACAGTAGGGAATGTGAATAGTGCTATAATAATTATCTTTTTAAGAGTTCATTGCACCTATAACTCCAGCAAACACTTATATTGCAATTGAATCGTAACTCATGATTGTTTCACCAAACTTGGTATAATTTACTTAAAACGTATCCCATTTGCCTACAGAAACCCGATACAAAAAAACATCTATTTCTGTTCAATCAAGAAGGATAGAGGAGAAAGTGAGAAGTTACAAATCTGAAAATAGTGATCCGCGCGTTCGAGAGATGGCAGCACGATAGCAAAGGAAAATGGGAGGGTCCTCATTAATTTGTCATAATCCCTACCTTGTACTAATAACGCTATTAATAATCAATTGAACGTTATCCAGAGACTCTGTAAGCATGACAGAGTTAAATAGACATAAGTCGAGGCTACTGTAAAGCCAGATCATCGTGGTAATTCTGCAGAACTACAACTCCTGTTAATTTCATTGGGGGTGTTTGGTGTTGTGGTGAAATTAATAAAATATAGATTTAAGGTTTTATTTATTTTATTTTTGTATGTTAATGCTTTGTAAGTGTGTATTGTATTGTTAGAATGTGCGGAAAGCACTTATTAACATTTGCATTGTTAATTGTAATTCAGATACCCCAACAATCTAGGAGTTTACTCTATTTAGTCAACTTTGAAAAGACATTAGCCTAACCTAACAACCTTACCTAACCTATCCTAGTATTATGGGTGGGGGTTGCCGTCCCCACATTGATTGGGTATTATAACTGGAAAAAAAAAAAAAAAAAAAAAAAAATCTATGGTGTTTACTTTGCAATCTTCTGCTTTGGCTGTCAATAACAGGAAAGTACCAATACCAATGTACTGACTTCTTGTAGGTGAAGCTCCACTCTGATTGGCTACTAAACATCGGGGAGGAGCCTCCAAGGAGGCTAGAATGTAAACAAAGTGTCCTGGACTGGCTGTACAAAAATAACTGATAATGTTATCTATCTATCTATCAATCTATATGCTCAGGCCCAATCCCCATTTTGGGGGTAGCCGACTCAAGACAGAGCAAGAACAGGGAAAACACAAAAACAACATAAAACAAAAAATAAACACAGATAAAAAACACAAACTCTCACACATCCAGGTCACCCAGGAGAAGACCCAGAGACCAGGGTTACCAAGGTCGCTCCAGCACTCCCCCGGCCCCTGACCACCCGGAGAGGTTCCGATCTCGGCAGGCAGACATGCAGCGGAGCCAAAGCCACAAGCCCTCCCACCACACTTCCAGGCACACCCTTCATATTAATCGTCTCCCCGGGCCAGGCGCCTGATGGACTATTATCTAGTCCAACTTGCGCCCGACCCCTTACTCCAAATGACCACGTGTTCACTCAACTAGCATCAAGGTTTAGCAATGTGTGTATTATGGGGGATTTTAATTTTCCGAATATTGATTGGCAGCATCAAATCGGCGACTCAGATTCAAAAGAGTTTATTGAGGCGGTACAGGATAGTTTTTTATTTCAATTCATAGACTCGCCTACTAGAGGTAATAATATCCTCGATTTAGTTCTCAGTAATAATGAACAAATGATAAATAATGTAGAGATAGGAGACCAACTAGGAAATAGTGATCATAAATCAATTTATTTTAACATACAATGGACAGGAAAGGCTAAAGAGAATACGACAGTTATCCCAGATTTCAGAAAAGCCAATTATGGTGGATTATGACGAGCCTTAAGAGTCGATCCTATGGTTAAACTATTAAGTGGACCCAGGTGCGCTAATGAACATACTCTCTCTCAGATACCTGTCTTAACTCAGGATAATTTGACAGCTACATATAATAATTTTATTTCTTCACTCCACAATGCGCAAAATAAATATATCCCCAAAAGAAAATTTAGATCAACACAGAACCAACCCAAATGGATGAATAATAGACTATTAGACCTTCTAGGAAAAAAGAGAGGAATATATCGAAAAATTAAGAAAGGCGAAATTCACCTACTTGCTTACTATCAGAATCTATCAAGAGAGGTTAAAAAATGTATAAGGACAGACAAAAGAAATTATGAAATCAGGATAGCCAATGACTCAAAAAATAACCCTAAGGCTTTTTACCAGCTATATAAATCTAAAGTTAGAGATAAAATAGGCCCCCTTAAAACTTCGATAGGAGAAATGACAGAAAATGATTTAGAAATGTGCAGTACATTAAATAGTCAGTTTCTATCCGTTTTCACTAATGAAAATTTGGCACAGATTCCAGAAGTCCGTAAGGTATATAGCGATAGTATAGAAAATAGGTTAAGTACGGTTACTATAAGTAGAAATGATGTGCTTAAGGAAATTGACTGAAACCTCAGAAATCGCCTGGCCCCGATGAGGTATATGCCAGAGTATTAAAAGAATGCAGAGATGAGTTAAGTTACCCATTAACATTTCTTTTTAACAATTCATTAGAAACAAGTATAGTTCCAGAAGCTTGGAAACTTGCAAATGTAGTTCCGATTTTCAAAAAAAGGTGATAAATCAATAGCATCCAATTACCGTCCCATTAGTCTCACTTCAATCATAGGAAAGCTACTAGAGTCAATTATTGCTAGAAAAATGAGAAACCACTTAGAAACATTTAACTTAATCAATTCTTCTCAGCATGGATTCACTCAGGGACGTTCTTGCCTTACTAATTTGCTTAGTTTTTTCTCAGAGGTATATGAAGCAGTAGATAATGACAAGGCATACGATATTATATATTTAGATTTCAGTAAAGCTTTCGACAGAGTCCCTCATGAGAGATTGATGAGAAAGGTTGAGGCACATGGAATAGGTGGGGCGTTGTTGGGATGGATTAGGTCATGGCTAATTGGTAGGAAACAGAGAGTCAGCATAAATGGTACCAAGTCAGAGTGGGGAGCAGTCAAAAATGGGTCCCCCAGGGATCGGTATTAGGTCCCCTGTTGTTTCTTATATACATAAATGACCTAGATTTAGGTATAACTAGTAGGATAAGTAAATTCGCAGACGATACTAAAATGGGGAGATCAATTGATTCAGATAGCGATATAGAGTGCCTCCAAAGGGATCTAGATACCTTACATGAATGGTCAGTAAATTGGCAGATGAAGTTTAACATTGACAAATGCAAGGTATTAAAGATAGGGAAGATGCAAACAAATGTTAAATATAAACTAGCTAATTTAGAATTAGAAAATTCAGACTGCGAGAAAGATCTAGGTGTGTTTGTTAGCAATGATTTGAAGCCTAGAAAACAGTGTATAGGCGTTCGTAATAAGGCAAACAGGATTCTCGGGTTCATCTCTAGGAGTGTGAGTAACAGAACTGCTGATGTTATCTTAAAACTTTACTTGTCATTAGTGAGACCCCATATGGATTATGCTGTCCAATTTTGGTGTCCTTATTACAGAATGGACATAGATTCATTGGAGAGAGTACAGCGTAGAATGACAAAAATGATCCATAATATTAGAAATCTTCCGTATGAAGAAAGGTTGAAGAAATTAGGTTTACATTCGTTAGAGAGACGCAGAGTTAGAGGGGATATGATAGAGGTGTTCAAGGGGGTTAGTGGGATTAACAAAGGGGACATGACAAATGTACTAAAGCTCAGTGATAGCGAAAGAACTCGTACCAATGGTTTCAAATTAGATAAATTTCGTTTCAGAAAAGATATAGGCAAATATTGGTTTGGTAACAGAGTTGTAGATGGGTGGAATGGACTACCAAGTGCTATAGTGGGATCTAAAACTGTAGGGAGCTTTAAGATAAAATTGGATAAGCATATGGACGAGAAGGGTTGGGTGTGAAGGGGGATCAGCCGGGTTGGGCCAATCGGCGCTCTGCAGACCCCCATAATCCTGCGTTAATCTCTAACCGTTTTGGTAAGATGATCCTCAGGGTATTAGAGTGTTGAGCCTATAATTGGGCTTTGTAATTGATTTGGGGTTGTGTGGGACAGGGATCTGCCTTGCTTAGGCCAATCGGCTTTCTGCAGACTCCCATTTTCTTATGTTCTTATGTTCTTATGTTCTTAACTATTCACAAGCATTCTCCATTCACTCCTGTCCACCATCACTTCCCCTGCCTGATCTATAGTCATTCCTCTATCATCCAAAGCCTTTCTTAAACAGTCTCTCCATCTCAATGGGGGTCTTACTGCCCTTCTATCTCCCCTTGTACCTGACTCACATATTCTCTTTGTAAGCCTTTCATCTCCCATTCGTTCAACATGACCATACCAGCTCAGCACCCTTCTGTCCACTCTGGCTGACAAATGTTCCTGCTGCCCCACTCTCCTACGTATCTCTTCATTCCTCAATCTGTCTCTACGAGTAACTCCACACATACTCCTCAAGCAGCTCATCTCCATCACATCCAGCCCTCTTTTCTCCTTTTTAATGTTATAATGTTATAGGGGAGTGAACATCAAATTGACAAAATAAAAAAAGTAGCACTTATCCGCACATCACTAAGGTCTCCTGAGTAAGGTAAGAGCAAAACCAAAAACAAAAAACAAAAATCCACGAGACAGGAATCCCGTAGTCGAGGAGTTGTTGTTCTGCAGAATACCCGAATGTATTTCGTGAAATGTCATGTTTTAGTTCAACTTTATAAATGAACATCTACATAACATGTAATTAATAATATATATTCAAAATTACAATTTAATTCTTGTGTTGCTTGGAGTTATACAGCTTACATCATATATATATATTTGTTTTTATATTGTATATGTATACCTAATATTCTCCTCTTGCTTTTATATATGTACTTTATTTGAAATAATTTACAAGTGTTTTTACCAACAAGAATTCACTCTTAAAGACGTTTCATCTTTAATATAACGCCCCTTCATTATGCGGACTTTCCCTAACTATGGTAATAATAATAATAATAATAATAATAATATTTATTCTGTTAGCAATTTACAGAGTTGGTACCACATAGTGTATTACTATTACAAATATGACATGTACCAGCTTTGCATAATTCCAACTAAGGATAGCCCAATAAGGCCGTTAGGCGTATTTCCATTGGGGTCCTTGTGGGATTAGGTTAGCTGGGGAAAAGGGGAGGATAAAAGAAATAGATACTTTAGAGAAAGTATTTCTAGGGGGTTATTTTAAGATACCTTACATTCTATGGTAAATATCAGTAATCCGTAATCAGTAATCATTTCAGTTTGGTTTGCCTATCTCTTATGTCGTATTTAGTAGTAGACATAAGCTTGGTGCTCCCTTCTCGCAGCTGTCCGGTTCAGGTGTTCCTTCAGGCTACGTCTGCAGGAATACAGTGTTCTCTTTTCACGGACTGACTGGGGTAGGTCGTTCCAGTCTTTGATGGCAGTGAAGAAGAATGTTTGCTTACCCTGTCCTTGAATTCTCGGGACCTTAAAATTAAACATCCTGTTTCTTGTATTATGTCCACTCCTCTCATTTGCTTTAACAAAATCACTCTTAAGATACTCTGGAGCTCTGTCATAGAAAATGTTGAAGGCATTAGTGAGCCTGATTTGTTTGGCCCTGTCAGAGACATTGAGCATACCTAGTGACTGAAGGTGTTCCTGGCCAACATGTGATCTGGGTCCTAGGTTCACCATGAACCTAACCATTTTATTTTGAGTGACCTGAAGTTTGTGCTGTGCTGATGTAGATAATGCAGAGTACCAGGATGACACAGAATAGTCAAAATGACATTGAACAAGCACTTGGCAAAGGGTCTTTTTGGTCGCCGCTGGCAAGCATCCCACCTGTCTATACAGGTATTTTATCCGTGCTCTACATTTACACAGGATAGATTCCAAAACAAATTTCACCTGACAAACTCGAGTCCAGTTTTAGTCAGAGATATTTAACTTGTGACACTGTTGTTATAGGAATGTCATTACAGTTGAGCGAGAAGCCCACAATGTCTTTCAGTTTGCGTTTTGTCCCACATAAGATGGCTTCCGTCTTGCCCAGGTGAAGAGATAGTCTATTGCCCACTAGCCATTCACTACATGATTCTAGTTCTTTGGAAAGTGAAGCAGCAATACTTATTGGGTCTTTTCCTGAAACCAGAAGCACGCTTTCATCAGCATACAGTAATAATTTACACGAGACGCTCAGTTCCATGTCGTTCACATAACAGAGAAAGAGTAAGGGACCAAGGATGCTTCCCTGCGGGACCCCACAGTTAATTGGCATAGGATCAGATATATTATCATCAATTTTGACTCTTTGTGTTCTACCACTAAGATAAGATTTAAACCAGTTCACAGACCCAATGCCCATTGCTTGTAGTTTATTACATAGGATATCATGGTCTACTGTGTCAAACGCTTTTTGTAGATCAAGAAGAACCGGTGTAGTTACCTTTAGAAATTTCTTTACGAATGTGATCTGTTAAGTGGATGAGACAGGAGTCAGTCGAGTACATGCAACTGAAACCTGATTGAAACTTATAAAATAGATCATTTTCTTTGAGATAGTGTTCAATTTGGGTGTATACCGCTCTTTCAAGGATTTTAGATACAATACATAATATGCTAACTGGTCTGTAGTTGCCAACTTCTAGTTTATTTCCTTTCTTGAATAGAGGGGTTACAATAGCTTCCTTCAGTTCAGCAGGTACAGTGTTGATGTTAATTGACAGGTTGATGATGTGTGTTAGGGGACCTGCTATACCAATGGCTCCATCTCGTAGAAATTTAGCAGGCATTTTGTCTGATCCTGTGCTTTTATGTACATTTACGTTAGAGAGCTCGTCAAAAGTGTATTTTGGTGTAACATTTTGCAATCCAAATGTGTTCGGGTGTATGCCTTTATCTCTAGAAATTTCGAAAGGTGGCCGTTGTTGTCGTGTATTTATTGAGAGGTTGCGGTAGGTTCTGTGCTAGTGTGTTTGCTATGGAGGTGAAGAAGGTGTTGAAGTAGGTTGACATTTGTCGTTTATCGTGGCAAACCTGATCATTAATGTTGAGAGCAATATTAGTGTTAGACGAATCCCTTGCCTTTTTGCTGTAACCTGTTGTTTTTAGGTGCCTCCATAGTTTCTTTGGGTTATTCTGATATTCCTCTGCCTTATTGTGGAAATAATTAGTTTTCGCTGATTTGATTTGTCTACTTAGTTTCTTCCTGGCCCTGTTGAACTCATGTGACGCATGTCCACGTGTGAGCATGCTGTACAGAACGCCTAGTCATGCCCCACTCTCGCTAGGATCGTCAGGGCAGGTACTTTGGCTGTAGTCTATGTAGAGTTTCCTAACTTAGTTCATGTGAGCCGTTGCACTATAAGTATTATGAATATGTATTTTGTTTTCATCTTAGTCAACAAGTTCTATTTTATATCATTAGTTATAAGTATTGTGTGTAAAACTTATTTGTAATGATGGGAAGAGAAACAGCCACAGTTGGGGGTCAGTGGGTGGGCCAGGCGGGAGGTGGGCCTAACTCACTCGCATATGGTTGTCAGTGGGCGGTCCTTAGTAGTTCACGTTGGGCTCACTAGAGGGCCGGGTATAAAAGGGAAGTCTAGCCATTTTTTCATCAGAACTCACTAGGCAGAGCGACTTCTCATTTCCCTTGCTAACTATATATATTCTTCTGACTGATGGGAACTTTCTCTACTACCTTACATTCTTATCTCCTCTTTTCCCTGCCCTGTTTAACTTCCATTGTCCCGTTGGTGCAGAGCTAGTCAGCCAACGTATTATCGCTTGAGTTCTCACAAGATACTTGCCTATTAGATAGCCTATTTTGGAAGGGTTAACTTAGAATAGGATTGATTTATGTTTGTTGCACTTGTATATGCATTTCCCTGTGTGTTATTATTATTATTCCTGTTTTCTGCTGGTCTAGGTAATGCTAGACTGGGGTAAGGCTTTCCTGTGTTACGAGTTGTTGTTTGATGCAGTGGTTAAGCGATAAACCTGCATACTCGTTTCGGTTCAGTGAAGCCTAGGTTGTCTTCGCGGCTGACTGTGTTGAGTTTATAATTTACAGTGCGTGAGGGCAAGAGCCTAACCACCCTGTATTTTATTAACAGTTTGTTTTTACTTTGTCAAGGAGCCGGGAGAAAACCAGATACAAGGGATCTGGATTTCTCAAAGTGCACTTGTTAGTTTTAACATAATACTTTAAACAGTCGTGTGGACTTCGCTAGGCTACAAGCCGTTTTTGCTCAGTCACTGCTACCTTTTGCCCACAGTACCCCAGCTAGACTTTACTCGATTAGTAGATACAGAATAGTATTGAAGCTTTCCTTATGTATGATATTGTTTATGCACTATTGATTTCATGTGTTGCAAGCTTGGCTACTTTAGTGATTAGTGGCCCACGAGCACAATCCGAGTAGGCTATTGCCGTTGCATTTGCGGAGTACTTCTTTTTAATGTTTGCCATTTACTATTGCATATTCTTTTAATTATTCTTATGCCAATTTAAGCCTTTAATAGTATTTAATTGCCAGTGTTTTTGCTTATTGAATTACTGTTCAAAATCCGATACATACTTCTTACGAGCATCCGAGAAGCATCTAACTTTTTTCAGAAGATTCCTTGCTCGATGCTTAAGGACTATTAATTAACGTAACGTAATAGTGCCGATCCGAAGTAGAGGGTGGAGGACTTCTTAAGTTCATAGTCAAGGGTGGATTACTTCGGCTTCGGCCAACACTATTCTTTGGTGTTGTTGTTTCTTACTTCATTGTTTGATTGTTGACCAGACTAGATAATTCCTGTCTCTTTATTAGTCTGTTGTTGAACACTAGTACCGAGTTCTTGTATACCCCGTTATAGCAGATTGAACTCTGGAGGGTATTGGCGTTTTTTGTTCGGCTGGCAGTACTCAGGGGTTGGGATCGTGTGTTTCCGTTGTGGCAGCGAGCCGTATTCGAGTCCTGATTGAGAGCCCTTGTGTACCCGAGTGCCAGTTCGTAACAAATGGCGACCTTGCTTAGGATTTTGTGAACAGTATACATTTTTGCAGAGTTGTACAACATTTGTTTGTTTGTATTTTAGCGTGCATATTGAAGAATATTTTTTTTTGTATGGCAATTAGTAAAGCATTTAAGAGACTCCAGTTAATTTAGTAATTAGTGCTTGCATAGGAAGTTTAACACTTTTGTCTCGAGAATCTTTTTGTGGACTTCAGTATGTCGTGCATTAGCACTGACGATGAGCGAGAGATGTCATTAGAAGGTGTGCCGTTAGTAACCAGTGAGGAGGATGCTAGAGTTTTTGTGAGTAAGCGGTACCACGTGACGGAGGAGAGGCTGACTGGGGTGGATGTTTGTGGCTTGCACCTGATAGCCAAGGTTTTGGGCATTTCCAATGTAGCAAAGATGTCCAAGGGGGAGCTGATTTCCTGGGTGTTGCGTGGGCGACATGGGGTTTCGGAGGAGAGGGCGTTTGGGGGGGTTCCTCCCCAGATCCCCTCTCACTCGACTCCCACAGTGCCGTCCACTCAGTTACCGGAGGTTAGCACTCTCCCACAGAGGGATGAGAATTGGCAGATTGGAGTGCCCTCGGGTGGTGCACGTGGTGGTTCCCCAGTTTTTGCTCCCCCTCCTTCAGTAGTGGCAGCTCCCTCTTCCTGCCTGTCTCCAGATATGGTATTTAGACTTGAGCTTGCTAAGATTGAGGCTAGGAAGCAGGAGAATGAGACTAGGAGGCATGAGATTGAGGTCAGGAGGCAGGAGGATGAGACCAGGAGGCATGAGGCTGAGCTTAGGTACGACTCAGAGAAATATTGTGCTAAATTAGATTTAGATAAGACTCGTGTAGAGTCGACAGGGACTCGGATGGGCCGTGAGGGCCAAGTAAGAGAACAGTCCTTAGCCCACTTAGTCAAATTGGTGCCGGTATTTAGTGAAACTGAAGTCACAGAGTTTTGTAATCGTTTTGAGAAGAAGTGTAGGGAGCATAATTGGCCTGAAGAGAAGTGGACAGCTCTAGTCTCCTCAAGACTTACGGGTAAGGGTCTGAAGGCTTATGATGCACTGCCTTTAGAGTCTTGCATTGACTACCCAGAATTGAAGAGAGCTGTCCTACGGGCATACGAGTTGCAACCGGAAACATATCGATTGAAGTTTCAGGGTGTTACAAAGACTAGGGAGGCGACCTTTCTTGAACATGCCCGGGACTTAAAAGATGCACTTAAAAACTGGACACGTTCTGAGAAAGCTGAGACGGCAGAACAGTTGACTGAGCTGTTTCTGCTCGAGCAGTTTTATAAGTGTACTGGTGCAGAAATGACTTTATATATTAAAGAACAGAATCCAAGAACTCTTCAAGAGGCAGCTGAGATGGCTGACCTCAGGTTGTCGCTAATCAGGGGATGTGAATCTGTAAAGCGTGTTGATGCAGTTCCCAAGGGGCGCGATACTCCAAACCCTCGAGCTCAGGACAATCACTATAGATATAAACCTCAGTTTAAAAGCCAAGATACCAGGACTGAACCAAAGACTACAGCCGTCCCATTACAGAAGGGTCAGAACTCCGCCCCTTATCGGAAGAGACTGATAGGGGAAGTGGAATGTTTTCATTGTAGAAAGATGGGGCATTATGCAAAATCTTGTCCTAGTAAGCCGCCAACTGCAGCCGTGTCTTTGGTGCGCAGCTTAGGTGTGGCTGAAATGTCGTCTGGATTTATCCAGGGTAGTTTGCCAGCGGCAGGGTCACAGGCTATGTATAAGACTCAGGAAGGCTCGTCCCCTGTCCGTGATGTCTTTTGCGCCCATAGAGGGACCGGTAGGGTAAGTTGGGCGGGTTGCCAGCATAAGGTGGAAGTTTTGCGTGATACTGGAGCTTCAGATACTTTTGAAGAATTTCACAGGGCGACCAATTAATGCGGCACGGGTGGTTGTTGTTCAGGGTATTAATGCGACCAGGTCATACCCGTTGGTTCATGTGGAGCTGGAAATTGATGGTGTGATTAAGGACTTAGATGTTGGGATCGTTGAGAAATTGCCAGTGGAGGGCGTCGACCTTCTTCTCGGCAACGACTTTGCGGTGCCTACTTTAGAAGTTCCACCCTTAGTCGTTGCCGAGAGGCCGGCCGACGTGAGTAGGGAGGAACAAGAGTGGGTAGTGAGTTGTCAACGCCAACAGATGGCATGTGTGGTAACTCGTTCCCAAGCATTTAAGGTATCACAGCCTATTTCCCAGGCCACAGAACAGCGGAGGAAGGGAATTAAGGAGAAGCGGAAGGCTGGGAAAAGTTTGAAGAGTTTAGAACCAGTGGCTCTCCCAAAAGACCCAATAGCAGGACCTTTGACCGAGTCTGTTGTAACTGCAGTGCCTAACACAGTTGATAAAGTAGTGGAGGAGGCAGAGACTCAGAGACAGCACCGTTACCTGCAGCGAGAAAACCGGATGTCTAAGTTGGATGTTGGGGGAGGGCATGAGTTGTTGACCAAGCAGTTAGACATGTTGGCTCCCACAGACATTCGAAAGTTGCAATTAGAGGATCCAGAGGTTTTGCAGTGTACCAATGGGGCTGTGGAGTTAGAAGAAGATAGGGATGCAAAGGCAGGGGATTTTTTTTTCGTTAATGGAATTTTATACCACCGATATCAAGATCCTAAAAGGAACTGGGAGGGCGGATCAGGTACAGTTGACCAGCTGGTCGTGCCAGAGGGCTGCAGGGAAAGTTTGCTTAGGTTGGCTCATGATTCTCCATTATCAGGACATTTGGGTGCCAAGAAAACGGTGGCGGCTTTGGGGAAATTGTTTTGGTGGCCGGGGATGAAGTCTCATGTGCAGTCATGGATAAACTCATGTGATATTTGTCAACGTGTCGGGAAACCGAACCAAGTTATTCCTAAGGCTCCGTTACACCCTATTCCTGTGATTGGGCCACCCTTTAGTAAAATTATTGTTGACATGGTTGGTCCACTCCCTCCCACTAAGGCTGGAAATAAATTTTTGTTAACCATAATGGATGTTGCCACTAGATACCCCGATGCATACCCTATGAAAAATGGAATGGCTAAGACGGTAGTCAGTAACTTGTTGTGGTACTTCTCAAGGTACGGGTACCCGGAGGAGATTCAGTCTGATCAGGGATCTAATTTCACCTCCAACATGTTCAAGCAAACAATGCAACAGCATGGGATACGAGCAGTAGTATCGTCAGCGTATCACCCTGAGAGTCAAGGGGTGCTTGAGCGGTGGCATGCTACACTTAAAAGCATGCTCAGGTGTTATTGTGCTGACAACGGTATGGATTGGGATCTTGGATTGCCTTATGTGCTGTTTGCTGCTCGGGAGGTACCTGGTGAGAGCCTGGGATTTAGTCCAAACGAGCTGATTTTTGGACACCGTGTCAGGGGCCCCCTTAACATGCTGAAAGAAATTTGGGAGGGGACTGTGCAGCCTTGTCCATTATTAAAGTATGTGCTTGAAAGCCGTGAGTGCATGCTTAAGAGTCTGGAGATGGCAGGTAGACATTTGACAGAATCACAAGCTTTGATGAAGGACAGGTATGATCGCAAAGTGAGGCTCCGGAAGTTCACTGTAGGACAAGAGGTATTAATTTTGTTGCCTTTGGTTGGTAACCCCCTCTCTGCGAAGTACACTGGACCTTATAAAATTGTAGAAAAAATTTCAGACTTAGATTACCTTGTTGCCACTCCAGACAGGAGGAAAAAGAACCAGTTATGTTATGTCACGTGAATCTTATTAAAGAGTATGTGAGGCGTCCCTCCGAGCCTCTCACTGTCCCTGTGTTGGCTGGTTGCGGCCGTGGTGGAGAAGGAGAGGGGGACAGTCAAGCTTCGGAGGAGGATAGCTGGGATCAACATGTTTCAGCGGATCAGTGGGCGGGGAACTCGAGCCTAAGGGCTGACAAGGCTATAGCTCATTTGCCTGAGCCGCAGTTTGATGCTATCCGTCAGTTGTTCGGTTCATACCCCACTGTATTTGCTGAACACCCATGCCTCACTACTCAGGCTATGCATGATGTTGACTACATGGGGGACCATATACCCTTTAAGTCAATCCCGTACCGTGTGCCCCCCATAAAACTACCAGCTCTGAGGGATGAGTTGGAGTATATGCTCGGTAGAGGGTTGATAGAGAAAGGCACAGTTAAGTGGACTTCCCCCATAACACTGCAGCCTAAGCCAGATGGCAAGGTACGCTTTTGTATTGATTTCCGTAGGTTAAACGGTTTGACTCCAACTAACCCATATCCTCTTCCTCGGGTTGATGATAGTGTTGAAAAAATTGGTAATGCTCGTTTTTTGTCTAAAGTAGATTTAGTAAAAGGTTACTGGCAAGTACCTTTGTCCGAGTGTGCTAAAGAGGTATGTGGTTTTGTTGTGGACGGGAGTACCTACCGGTGCAATGTTATGCCTTACAGACTTAAGAATGCACCAGCAACGTTTCAGAACCTGATGAATGAAATTGTAAAGGACATTCCAAATTGCACCGTATATTTGGACGATGTAATCATTTATGATGACGACTTTGAGAGCCATTGTGAGCACCTTGAGACCTTGTTCCGGAAACTTAGTGAAGCAGGTCTGGTAGTAAATTTGGCAAAGTGTGACTTTGCAAAAGCCACTGTGCAGTACCTTGGGTTTGTAGTGGGAAGGGGACAGGTGTGCCCTCCTCAGAACAAGGTACAGGCTATCAATAAATTTCCGCACCCAACAACCAAGAAGCAGATTATGAGATTCTTGGGTATGATAGGCTACTACAGACGCTTCATAAAAGGTTACTCAACGGTGTTGGCACCTCTCACAGATTTGTTATCTAAAGACAAAAAGTTTTTGTGGGCACCTGAGTGTGAAAAGGCTTTCACTTTGGTGAAACATTTGCTATGTACTCACCCGATACTCAGGGCCCCAGACTTTAACAGGCCTTTTCAGCTGGCAACAGATGCTAGTGGTGTAGGGGCTGGTGCCGTCTTGCTACAGACAGACAATGAAGGTGTGGAACACCCAGTAAGTTTCTTTTCTAAGAAGTTCAATGCTGCACAAAAGAACTATTCTACAATAGAAAAGGAATTACTGGCGATTGTGCTGTCGCTCAGGCACTTCGAGGTGTATGTTCCAGCCTATGGCCCAGTCGTGGTTATCTACACTGATCATCACCCTTTGAGATTCCTGAATCAATTTCACAATCGCAATATGAGACTGACCAGGTGGTCTTTGATGTTGCAGGAGTATAACCTGGACATCCGTCATATTGCTGGATGTGACAATGTGATCGCGGATTGTTTATCAAGGGTGGATGATCAGTCGTAGGCTATCGCAGGTGTGTGGGTTTGAGTGGAGGAAAATAGGCTGCCCTTATAGTGCAGCCGGGAAAAACATATTAAAATATAAAAATCATATAAAAACTCTTTCTTTTGATATAGGTAATCGTATAAGTTTGTCATAGCCTATAGAGTTTGAGTAGTCCACGAACTATCAAACGGCTGAGCTGCTGTAAGCTCACTCTGGGAGCATGATATTGTGTCTTTTTGCTATTGTGGGGAGGAGTTATAAAATGTGATTTTTTTTTTTTAATAATAAGATGTGTTTTGGGGATAAACTCAGCTTTGTTTTAGTGCCATGCGGTCGCTGGGTGTGAGGGGCTTGATGGGGTTCTGTGTTTGTCAGATTTTAGCTCAGGGTTGAGCGAGTAAAATCTTGGGGGAGGTGTGACGCATGTCCACGTGTGAGCATGCTGTACAGAACACCTAGTCAAGCCCCACTCTCGCTAGGATCGTCAGGGCAGGAACTTTGGCTGTAGTCTATGTAGAGTTTCCTAACTTAGTTCATGTGAGCCGTTGTACTATAAGTATTATGAATATGTATTTTGTTTTCATCCGAGTCAACGAGTTCTATTTTATATCATTAGTTATAAGTATTGTGTGTAAAACTTATTTGTAATGATGGGAAGAGAAACAGCCACAGTTGGGGTCAGTGGGTGCGCCAGGCGGGAGGTGGGCCTAACTCACTCGCATTCCTCCCTCCCTCAGTGCTAGGGGAGCCTTTGTGTATCCCAGAGGAGAGAGATAAATTACGTAATGGTTGTCAGTGGGCGGTCCTTAGTAGTTCACGTTGGGCTCACTAGAGGGCCGGGTATAAAAGGGAAGTCTAGCCATTTTTTCATCAGAACTCATTAGGCAGAGCGACTTCTCATTTCCCTTGCTAACTATATATATTCTTCTGACTGATGGGAACTTTCTCTACTACCTTACATTCTTATCTCCTCTTTTCCCTGCCCTGTTTAACTTCCATTGTCCCGTTGGTGCAGAGCTAATCAGCCAACGTATTATCGCTTGAGTTCTCACGAGATACTTGCCTATTAGATAGCCTATTTTGGAAGGGTTAACTTAGAATAGGATTGATTTATGTTTGTTGCATTTGTATATGCATTTCCCTGTGTGTTATTATTATTATTCCTGTTTTCTGCTGGTCTAGGTAATGCTAGACTGGGGTAAGGCTTTTCTGTGTTACGAGTTGTTGTTTGATGCAGTGGTTAAGCGATAAACCTGCATATTCGTTTCGGTTCAGTGAAGCCTAGGTTGTCTTCGCGGCTGACTGTGTTGAGTTTATAATTTACAGTGCGTGAGGGCAAGAGCCTAACCACCCTGTATTTTATTAACAGTTTGTTTTTACTTTGTCAAGGAGCCGGGAGAAAACCAGATACAAGGGATCTGGATTTCTCAAAGTGCACTTGTTAGTTTTAATGTAATACTTTAAACAGTTGTGAGGACTTCGCTAGGCTACAAGCCGTTTTTGCTCAGTCACTGCTACCTTTTGCCCACAGTACCCCAGCTAGACTTTACTCAATTAGTAAATACAGAATAGTATTGAAGCTTTCCTTATGTATGATATTGTTTATGCACTATTGATTTCATGTGTTGCAAGCTTGGCTACTTTAGTGATTAGTGGCCCACGAGCACAATCCGAGTAGGCTATTGCCGTTGCATTTGCGGAGTACTTCTTTTTAATGTTTGCCATTTACTATTGCATATTCTTTTAATTATTCTTATGCCAATTTAAGCCTTTAATAGTATTTAATTGCCAGTGTTTTTGCTTATTGAATTACTGTTCAAAATCCGATACGTACTTCTTACGAGCATCCGAGAAGCATCTAACTTTTTTCAGAAGGTTCCTTGCTCGATGCTTAAGGACTATTAATTAACGTAACGTAATATTGCCGATCCGAAGTAGAGGGTGGAGGACTTCTTAAGTTCATAGTCAAGGGTGGATTACTTCGGCTTCGACCAACACTATTCTTTGGTGTTGTTGTTTCTTACTTCATTGTTTGATTGTTGACCAGACTAGATCATTCCTGTCTCTTTATTAGTCTGTTGTTGAACACTAGTACCGTTCTTGTATACCCCGTTATAGCAGATTGAACTCTGGAGGGTATTGGTGTTTTTTGTTCGGCTGGCAGTACTCAGGGGTTGGGATCGTGTGTTTCCGTTGTGGCAGCGAGCCGTATTCGAGTCCTGATTTAGAGCCCTTGTGTACCCGAGTGCCAGTTCGTAACACTCATGTTTCAGACCTGGATCCTGTCTATGTTTCACTAGCCTTTTTAACAGTTTGTCTCTGTGTTCCAGATAGTGTAGTATATCATTGTTGATCCATGGGTCTGACCTTGCTTTAATTCGTATGTCTTTCAGAGGAGCTATTTCGTCTAGGATGTTTGTGATGATGGTTCTGAAGCCAACCCATGCATCATTAACGTTTGTACTTCCAAACACTGGAGACCAGTCTGTATTCCATAAAATGTCCAGAAATGTTTCTCTGTTGTAGTTTCTGAGTGATCTTGTTTTGATAACCTTGTCATTCTCTAGGGTAATTTTTGTGGTTTTCCGTGTACAATATGTGACGAAGTGATCATGTATCACAGTCTGTATAACCCCTGATTGGGATATTTTGTCCTCTCTGTTACAGTTTATGTGGTCTAATATTGTGGCAGTGTTCTCAGAGATACGTGTGGGGGTTGTGATGAGTTGTTTGTGATTGTGCATTGTCAGTATGTGCCTATATTCTCGTACAAGCCTATTATTTCGTTGTTTGTAACACAGGTTAAAATCCCCTAGTATAATGGATTCATTCCGAGGGTCTAGCGATGACAAAGTTCGTTCAAATTTGGTCAAGAATTGTGTGTCGTCTGGTGGCCTATAGCACACCCCAATTGTGATGGGTCTTGTCCTCGGCAGGTGTAGGTCGATCCACAGAGCTTCGTGATTTTCTACATGGAGGTCGGTCCTAGTTGTGTGTGTGAGGTTGTTTTTTACATACAGACATATTCCTCCCCCTTGCCTATTGCGATCATTCCTAACCATGTTGAAACCTTGAATGTTTATTTCACCATTGTTTATATTTGAATCCAGCCAGGTTTCTGTGATTGCAATTAATGAAGCTTTAGCCTTATTAGCTAACAAGTTTATTTCTGACAATGTATGGTACATTGATCTGGCGTTAATGTGGATAAGATGGAGCCCTTTGTTGGTGAACACTCTGTATTCATCTTTGATTTTGAATGTGTCCGGGCTGGATTCTGAGTTGTTAATTATGGCTAATTTAGATAAAGTGGACTGTATATTATTAATTTCAAAGAAGCATTAACCATATAGAATAATTACCCGTTAGATGAACTCAGCTGGTGATTGCAGGATGGCGGAAAATATGCTAGATGACTTGAAGTGTTTAGTAAGGTAAACAAGCGTATGAAAAGAGGCTACAATAGGCTAGGATAGGATAGATATTTACGTTAAATTTGTGATAACTAACAAAGATGATGATGTAGTGACTATATGAAATATGAGATGAAAGTGAAGCGAAAACACCTGATATATGAAACTATAGGAAGAAGGCTTAGCGTGTGTAGCTGGGACGAAGGTTGGTTGGAGAGTCAGCGAGCGCGTTGAGTTTGTCTCTGTCGTGACCTACCGCGCACGCGCATAACATATGGAAAATGTATCCCATCTTTTTTTACAATGAGATACTTATGAACAATCTTAAATAATACAAATATATATCTATATGGGAATTATAATCCTACAATACTTTCCCATATACAACTACAGAATAATATATTCTACCCAATCATGGAACGTTCGACCAAGGTTATGGAAGCGTTCAACTTAAGACTACGGAAAGATACGTAACGCTACATCAACCCAGATTACGTAACATCGAGACTGTTCATACTAGATAGAGTATACTAAGTATGGACATATTCCCACCAGCAGAATAAATATACAAATTTGACATGATTAGATTTGCCCGGAGGCAATCTTATCCCACCAAGCTTGGGAGGATATCTGGGCTGCCTGTCGACGTGGGCGTCCGCCGGACGCGTCAACAGGCTGCTCCGATGTAGAAGCCAGGGAGGGGACTTCAATGGATAACTGATCCGAGGGGGTGTCCTTGCGATCGAGGTCAGCCTCAAGAGGATATAGTCGTACTGTTGGCCGTGTGATTACTCCAGTCCTGGTGCGAACCTTCGCTACCCGAACCTCACCATCACGACCTTGTAACAACTCCTCTATCCGACTCAATTTCCAGAATGCGTGCGGGCCCTCTTCATGGATGGTTACCACGTCCCCTACCCTAGGCCAATGACCTTTTAATGGTGTTAGTTTATTTTTTTGCGCTTCCCTTAATGCCAAATATCTCGCTATAATTTACGAATATATATGTAGCGGGCCGATATCACGTCCTTACTTGTGTAGCCTGGATCTTCCATAGTATCCTGATCATGCTCTTCAGGAAGATCCCGCAGTCTGTATCCATGTACCAGTACCGAGGGTGTGATTGGGGTAAGGTCTTCCAAATCACCAGAAGCATAGTATAGAGGGCGATCATTTACGGTGGCTTCAATCTCCAAGAGTATGGTGTTGAGTTCCTCAATCGAAATGAGAGCTTTACCCAACACCTTCTTCAGACCCGCCTTCACGATGTCTATGGCTCTCTCCCGCCAAACCAAGGCGCTCTGGCGGGAATGAAACGCCATTCGCAATTTACATCCGCTAGGCAAGTCTGAATCTTAGGATTGTTGCTCACTTCATTGAGATATGTAGATGCCCCTATGAAAGTCTTTGCATTGTCACTCAGCATGATACGTGGATATCCCTGTCTACTGCAGAATCTTCGGAAGGCATGTAGGAAGCTATCACAAGTGAGGTTGGTGACTAGTTCCAGGTGAATTGACCTGGTAACAGCACAGGTGAAAAGTATCATATACACCTTAAGATTGGGTGAATTTTTTCACAGGGATTGCTCCACTGTAGTCAACCCCGGTAACTTTGTAAGGGTCACCTGGGGTGGTTCGCAGGTTTGGTAAGGGAGGAATTCCGACGGGATCATAATGTGTTCCCTGTACTCTTCTACACTTTAAGCATTTACGTAGGACTTTCTTGACCACCTGCCTGATTCTAGGCACCCACCATCGTTGTCTTACATAGGTGACTATATGACCAACCCCATAATGACAACAGAGTCGGTGACACCTATTGATGATAAGATGGGTGAAGGGATGATTTGGGGGCAGTAGTATTGGATACTTACTTGCCTCAGAGAGGGCTGCCAATCGTAATCTGCCTCCGAAATGTATCAAGTCCCCCTTCAAGTGTAAGCCCAACTGGTTGATCAGGTTATTACTAGACTTTGTTCCCTTAACCAGTAATTTATATTCCTGCGTATATATTTCTTGTTGACAGAGCTTATGTAATAATTTATCTGCAATTCTGATCTCCTTCACATTGAGGTAAGCACTACCTGTGGGCGGTGTGGCTTTAATGTTTGCTTTTAAATTTTCTACAAATCGTATCACCCATGCTGTAACACGTTGTAACTTCTCATAGCTGCTGAATCTATCCCAGTCCCATAACCGTGTGTCTTCGTCAGGCACCGAGTCAATTACCGGTGCCACAATAGCAGTGTGTTGCTCGCTCAAATCTATATTATCTGGCCATTCGTTGGGATCATTACGCCATCATGGGCCACTCCACCACAACGCAGAAGATTTGAGAAATTTAGCAGAGACACCACGAGTAATGCAGTCACTTGGATTCTCCTTGGTAGACACATACCGGAACTTTGCGGTTGGGAGCAGGGTATAATTTTCGTCGACACGGTTGATGACGTACACTGGTAGCTTCTTTCGGCTATGTAACCAGTAGAGCGTAATTTGGCTGTCACTCCATATAACTGTCTCCGAGATATTTAGCAAATTTTAAAAAGTTTCCTCTATAAAGTGAACTATTCTAGCAGCCAACAGAACTGCAGTCAGCTCTAATTTTGGGATGGAAAGGGATTTGATCGGGGCGACTTTCGCCTTCGCCAGGGCTAGACGGCTGCCACTTGTGTCAACAAAGTATATGGCGGTGCCGTACGCGACCTTGCTAGCGTCTGAGAAGGCATGAATGGAAACAGGATGGTCCATGACAACTCTCCGAGGAAAATTAAAACCCTTACAGAGACGAAGATCCGAAATAATGTCTTCCCATTCCTGAACCAGATCGCCAGTCAAAACCTCATCCCAACCTAATTTTATCCTCCATAATTGCTGAAGGAATAATCTTGATTTGATCGACACCGGTAGAACTATCCCCAAGTGGTCAAAAAGTTTAGCCGTCATACTCAAGCAAATCCGTTTTGTAATCTGCGAATAATGCGTGCACTGAACGCCGAATGAGAGGGTATCAGTGTCCGTTTCCTAAAACAACCCTAGCACTCTAACATGTTCCTGCTGTACCGCCGCCACTCCATCCCGCTGCAGTACAGTCCGCAACACAGAATTATTTGTCGCCCATTCACGCATTCTTACGCATCAAATCAACCAAGCTACAGACCAACATGGTGAAACACATACAATAGCACTGGATATATCAAAGGCATTTGATAGAGTCTGGCATCAATCCTTATTGTGGAAGATATCACACTACGGCCTTGCATCATTAGTTCCACTAATTTCTTCTTATCTTCATAACAGAAAAATATGTGTAGTGGTAGATGGCCTTTATTCTCAATTTCACTCAATAAATGCTGGTGTTCCCCAGGGATCAGTTTTGGCCCCAACTCTGTTCCTCATTCATATCAATGATCTCATATCTACCACTCATAATCCAATACATTCCTACGCAGATGACTCAACACTCCACAGTTCCTTCACATTTACCAATTCTTTCACCCAACCCGATCTCATAAATTCAAAAATGAACACTGCAATTTCTCTGAACCAGGACCTTTCTAGAATTAATGAATGGGGACAAAAGAATCTAGTTTCCTTTAATGCACAGAAAACCAAGTACATTCAATTTTCTAACCGACAGAATCTCACTGACTCCCATATATTTTTTAATGATGTAAATATTCCCACTTCCCCTAGTATTGACATTCTCGGTGTAACATTAACTACTAACTTGAGCTGGACACTTATGTTAGAAGCATTGCTAAGAATGCCTCTAAAAAACTGGGACTCCTGTACAGAGTTCGAGAATTCTTCACTGACGAGCAGTTGGCCGTAATATATAAAAGTCATGTGCGTTCTCAGATGGATTACTGTTCACCTCTGTGGAGTGGAAGTGGAGTGGTTGCATTGAGGCAGTTGGACAAAATTCAAAATAAAGCTATTAGATTAATCAATAACCCTGCAATCACACAGGACCTTCCTACATTATCCATATGAAGAAACGTTGCATCCCTTGCATTATTCTACATATATTTTCACAGCAATTGTTCCGAGGAACTTGCTTCAATTGTGCCGCCTCTCCACATCTTTCCCCGTAGAACTAGGGCAGCTGAGAGCGCCCATGAATTTACACTTTCTCCTCCACAATGCAGAACTTCTGCTTATCAAAATTCAATTATCCCTAGAACTACTACTCTTTGGAATTCACTTCCCTCGAGTTGCTTTCCACAAACTTACAATCTACAAAAGTTTAATCCAGTTGTTACAAACATTTTATGAATGGAGGATGCCTTTAGGCACATGGACCTTTTTGTTTTATCTGTGTTTTTTCTTCCTCCGTTCATTGTCTCTTTAAAAAAAAAAAAAAAAAAAAAATGTAGATGGGCGCCATTCATAATTTCTCGGACTACGCCATAGGTATCAATCAGGAAATCTTCATCATTACCTGTACCCAGTAAATTGTCGATGTATAGCCCTGACCGAATCGGATGAATAACCTGCGGATCTGCACTGACATTCGACAAATGTTTTAAAATGGTGGCGTTTAAAAGAAATTGGGAACACGTCGCGCCAAATAAAACTGTCCGGAACCGGTAACAAATTAGGGGGGAATCTAGCTGCCTTGGAAATTTAGGCCACATAAACCGCGTATAGTCCTGGTCATCTTCATGGAGTCTTAACATCAGAAATGCCTTCTCAATATCAGACACCCAGGCATACTTATTGAGTCTAAACCGGAGAAAAACCTGCGCTAAGTCTGGCACCAGTGAAGGTCCAGTATGCAGGCAGTCATTAAGACTAGGCTGACGATCACTCATCCTGGCGGAACAGTCGAAGACGATACGCACTGGCGTAGTTTTGCTCTCCTTGACTACTCCATGATGAGCCAAGTAATGTCCGGTATCTGATTTATCAAAAGGCACCTCTTCTATAAAACACCGGGACACCTGCTCCTTTATGACTTTTGAGTATTCCTCGCAAAAGTCAGGCTCTTTGATGAATCTTCTCTGAAGACCCCGAAGATGGCCTATGGCCAAACCCTTGTTAGATGGCAGCTGATCCTTGTAATTGTTCCAGGGCAGTCTCACTTTATACTGTTGGCTGTCGGGATCGTAGGTAACGGTATCCTCATACGACAATAGTGCTTGACGCTCAACCTGTGAGTATTCCTTAGGGGTTATCCCGATGTGATCTAATTCCCACAAAACGTTTAAGTCATTTTTGCATGGTAAAATATTACCAGTGGACATGTATTCGTCCATTGGGGTTACTGCTACTTTCAATACAGTAATTACTTCTGTGCTGGAGCTGGTAGGCTGTGTCACATATGAACCACTTATGGCATACCCGTATTTGGTAGGAAGCAGAATTAGGCTACTTGACCTTTTATACCCAGGTCGCACTATATTGTAGTAGTGATCCGCACCGATGAGCAGCTCCAGCTGATCTGTGTCCGTTGCGTGAGGATCGGCTAATTTTATGCCTTTACTTTGTAAACTAACCAGTTTAGACTTTAGGTTAAGTTCACCTTTATGTTCTGGCAATTCATCAACCACTATTGCGTATAGATGATGAAATTTACCTCTGTGTTTGTATTGCAGTGCCACAACATTATATTCCCTAGAGGCTTGTTTCCCAGTAAATCCGTGAAGACATAACTCCTCAGTTCCTTTAGAAATGTAGGAAAGGGAGGATAGAACAGAAGACTTCACAAAGGTCCTCTGAGAACATTGGTCAAGTAGCGATCTGATTTTAACACAATTATTATCCTTACCCTTTACCGGCAGCTGTACGGTGGGCAAGATTACTGTATTTTTACCTGTTGCAACGGATATTGTAGTTGAAGTAGCAGCAGTATGCTCTCTCTTGGTGTTATCCTCCGCTGGTCTACTTTCTTTCCCTTGTTTTTGTGTACACAGGGAATGAAAGTGTTTGCCCTTACAAAACTTGCAGCTTCTTATGTTAGGATTAGTACAACCCGAATGGCCATGCTCTTTTGACAAGCACCCAGTGCAGAGATGTAGTTGATGGGCTCTGTTAACTTTAAGAGGCCCTGTCTTATACTTCATACACTTGTACCATAAATGATTGGTGCCACTACACAGAAAACAATTGAATTTCCTGTACTCACTTTGGGCGGTAAATGTTGCCGTAGCCATGGGTGTACCCCCTACTCTGTCTTGACCTGCCATATTGTACACTTCAGCCTGAAAGCAATGGGTGAATTTCTTATAATCCAGGCTCGAGTCTCCCATTTCCCGTTTTATGGTTTCTTTTAGTGGTGATGGTAATTTATTGACAATAGTCACCACACAAAATTCCTCCAAACAAATACCATGGCTAATGATTGATCTCATCACACTCTCTGTATTGGCATAGAAGTCCTTCAGGTCAGCTGTTTGGTGTTTGGGTGACACTAATTGATTGAATTTGGTAACATAAGCTGCCTTGATTCGATCTGGATGCCCATATGTCTCTTGCAGGAGCTCTATTGCTGGGGCATAGCTTGCACCTTCGATAATGAATCCTTCGACTAGCTTATGTGCATCACCCAGAAGCTGACCCTTTAGATAGGTGAAGCGTTGTATATTTGTGAGGTCGGGATTGTCATGGATGGTACACTTGAACATCTCCCAAAATCCCGAACACAATGTGGCATCACCCTCAAATTTTGGAAGAGTAAGATGTGGTAATTTGACTGCGGATTTCTTTGGCTCCTTCTTGACCTCTGGTATCAAGATCCCCTTCAGTGTGGCAACGATTACTTGTATGCCCTCCATATATAGGGTATCCTTTCTTAACTCTGCACAACACTTGCCTCCAAGAAACACTACACGAACACCTGGACCTGTTCCTCATGCCCCTCCCTCTCCCAGTCAAATCCCTCGCCTAATACCCGTCCACCTCTCCTCCCCAACCCACCTAACCTTCCCATATCATCCACTCCCCCCCCCCTAAAACCTGTCCACCTCTCCTCCCTAACCCACCTAACCTTCCCATACCATCCACATCCTCAACCTAACACACCACACCCCATCCTAATCCATTCCAACCCCCATCTCCTGCTCCCCAATCCACACCCCCACCTCACCCATCCCAACCCCCAGCCCCTCCCTCACCCTCACCCCCACCCCCTCCCTCACCCGCACCCCATCCTCATGCAGCAGCACCCACCATACATCGTGCACATAACATTAACATTCTCCAATTGAACATAGATGGCATCAACACAAAGAAACACGAACTCTCACACTTCATCAAACAACACAACATACACATTGCCATCTTACAAGAAACAAAACTCTGCACAACACAAAATACACCCACATTTCATGATTTCACCACCATCAGACAAGACCGGGCTGTCGGCGGGGGCGGTGGACTCATCACCCTGGTACACAAAGAAATATCATACATAGTTACCAGTGTACAAACCAAATCCCTCCTCCCCCCAAATGATAACACAACAGAAATACAATCAATTAAAATATGCACTGGCAACAACTCCAACATAACCATCATAAACACATACATCCCTCCTCAAACCTCCCCTACAGTACCAAATGAATACAGACCACACTTACAACACATCACAAACACCCCACACATCATCCTGGGTGGTGACTTCAACGCCAAGACGTCGGCCTGGTTTGTCGACAACCCCGACACAGACAGAGGGCTGGTACTACAAAACCAAACTGATAACCTCATCATCCTTAACGATATCCATCAACATACCCATATTCCTCACCAAGCCCTCTATAACCCATCATCTCCAGACATCACCTTTTGCTCCCCAGAACTCGCCCCCACAACATCCTGGAGGGTGGTCAGAACCTTAGGCTCTGACCACCTCCCGATCATTATCACCACCAAAACCAGACTCACCCCAGTTAGCCACAAACACACATACACCAATTATAAAAGAGCTAACTGGGAAGCATTCACAAATGAGACGGAACAACACTTCACAACTCTAAACAGTACACCCATCACTAACATCAACAATGCTGTACACATACTCAATAAAACTATCCAAAATGCTGACAAGAAACACATTCCAAGAGGTAACAGAAAAAGACACAACCCCAACTTCACACCAGAAATTCAAAACCTCATCAGACAACGCAACATACTGAAACACTCCCCAGCACCCCACACACAAGACATCACACAACAAATTCAAGCATTCAACACCCAAACTAACAACAAAATACAAGAACAACAAAAACTAAATTGGAATAACTTCCTACAAACACTTGATCACAAAACAAACCCCAAAAAACTCTACAAAACACTAAACAGCATCACACTTTCCAACAGCAACACAACACAATCACATGCTGCAATCACAACGACAGACTCTACTCCTTCATGTAAACAACAAGCAAACACTCTCATCAATCACTTCTCACATGTCAGCCACCTAAAACCTCACAAAGACGACCGACGTGTCATCCAACGTAAGAGACAATTCCCCACAGACCCTGACTATACACCCTTCACCAATCACCAGACAAAGCATATCATTAACAATCTCAAGCACTCACCCGCTTGTGGCCTAGACAACATAAACAACATACACCTCAGACACCTGGGACCACAAGGCATACAAGCACTCACTAACATATCAAACTACAGTTATTCACACAACACAATACCAGACATTTGGAAGCATGTTATCATCACCACATTCCCCAAACCCAACAAAGACCCCATGCTACCCTCCTCGCACCGCCCCATCACACTCCTTTGCTCACCCTCCAAAGTCATGGAACACCTAGTATTACAACTAATTACACCCGACCTACCCCTAGCTCCAACACACAATGTTTAGGCCACTGCACTCCACAAACACTCTTCTCACAGACCTTACACAAAGAGCTTTTGACAGCATCAACTCAGCTAGACCACCACACTGATCACTATTAGCCACACTCGACATTAGTAAAGCCTTCGATGCCATCCCCAGCCACAACCTAACAAACAAAATCTACAACACAAACATGCACAACAACACAAAAAGGTGGCTGGCCAACTTCCTAGCAGGCAGATGTGCACACGTATCTTTTGCCGGTCAGTCATCTAAAATCAGAAACTTTCCAAACGGAGTCCCACAAGGATCCGTCCAATCGCCCGCACTCTTCAATCTGTACATGCACGATATAAGTACACCCAATACGCCCCAAATAAACTTAGCCTCCTATGCAGATGACATAACACTCACATGCACATACCATGACCCAAAAAGAGCAACAGATCTCCTTCAACCATATCTCAACACACTACATGGCTGGTGCACTACAAACAGACTTAATCTAGCCCCAGCCAAATCCACCGCAACCCTGCTCACAAGCTGGACAGGAGAACACGAATACATCCCTCAACTCACCATAAACAACACACCCCTAACACATACACACACACCCAAAATTCTTGGAGTAACATATGATACTCATATGACATTCAAACAGCACACCACAAACATTAAAAAGAAACTGACACCCAGACTTAATGCCCTCAGGTCACTTGCTCACACAAAATTTGGACACAACAAAGAAACTACCACCACAGTTTATAAACAATACATAAGATCAGTGATGGAATACGCAAGCCCAGCCTGGGCTTGTAACCTAGGTGAAACACATCATAAGACCTTACAGACTATTCAAAACAAAGCCCTGAAGATCATTACAGGCTGCACAGCTACTGCACCCACAGATCACCTACATCAAGAAACAAAAATCCTCAAAGTCAAAGACCATCTGGACATGAGAGGCACTCAATTTCTGGCAGCAGCCTGCACGAACCAAGACCACCCACTAAAGTACATGGCAACAAACCCACAGATACCAAGAAATATCAAAACAACACCCAGCACACGGTATCACACACAATTACTGTCCTCTCTCCCTCCCTGCCCACCCCGAACCAACTTCCAGAAGCACATCCATACTCATATCTCTCGCCGATCCATCCACTCACTCACAGACAACACGCAGCTGCAAGCACGACCTCCCGAAATCCATCCTTCCGAATCCTCCCTTCCTCGCGAGGACAGAGTCCACCTGGCCAGGCTGAGATGCGGACACCCTCCACCTCTCCTGAGCTATCAGAAGAGACTGGATGACTCCGTTGTCGACGCCTGCCCGGGATGTAACACAGCACCCCATACCATTAAACACATCATAGAAGACTGCATTTCACAAAACCACTTACGCCAACAACACAATCTACACTCAATGAGAGCTCTGTGGGAAAGCCCGATCGTGGCCATGGCCTTCCTCAGGGACTCGGGGTTGTTCGGCCAGGCAGCTTAGGGAACAACAACAACAACAACTCCTCGATATACTCGGCGTCCGTCTCGTAAGTGTCGGCCAGGTCCTCCTGTGTGACCTCATACTTATAATTTTTTTTTTTTTTTTTTTTTAAAGACCTCCGTCTACGTATTGTGAAAAACCTGTTATCCTCCGGCAAATTGTGGGGTTGAGTGAGTGAAGGGGGGGACAGTGAATGAAGGAGGATACATGTTTTTCATAATACGTGTTGCTAGCCCCAAACGCGCGAGCAACTGTGGCTTTCAACCATCCGACACATCCCCTTTTATTTATGTGCATCACACATGTTAAATACAAATAAAGTTTATGTTTTGTTTTACCCTACTGTGGAAAGACTACGGATACACCACTCCTGCCCGGGCCTCACACAGTGGCATGACCCAGTCCAGTCGAACTGAGCTCATGACGCTGGTGGCATTGCCCCGGAGGATAGCCATCCCTAGTCTTTGCTTGAGCCAGAGGGTTTCCCGGGGTTCTCCTGAAACTTCTCTGATTTTACGGCCTATTTCATTCACCATCTTAAGGGTGGTAGGGCCGAAGACTCCGGAAGTTTCGAATGCCAGGGGCTCGAACTGATGATTTCTGGCGATGGCTTGATATTTTTCTCGCTTTTTATTTTCTGCTATCCGGGCGGCTTCACCTGCTTCGTCGGCGTTTCTGGCGATGTTGGTTGTGGAGAAAGTGTCAACACATGTGGCATCCCACACGAGGCACCGGCCACTCTTGTAAGGGAAAGTGGTCATCCCATCTGGCCGTTTGCCGTCTTCTCTGTGAAGTCCATGTGGTTCGAGGATTGATGCACGGTTAGCACTCTGCAGGGCCCGTTTTATGACATCATTTAGTGCAGAGTGTCTTGGCAGGCGGCCTGCGTTGTAATTACATGAAAAGGCATGGTGACCTTGAGCATCCATCCCCCCACCACACTTGCAAGTGTGTGGGTGACAAACTGCCGCACCCACTCTGAGCGCGATGGCAACCCGGAGCGCTTCAGCATCCAAGTGTGTTCCAAGAGGTGGGATGGGGATGGCGTGTAACCACAAGCCACTCTCCGAACAGGCGGCTGCCTGGAGGCGTGCTTTTGCAAGCTTGTCAAGTTGCTTTTGAATACTGAGCAACCTGGCCTCCACCTCCACTCTAGACGCCGAATCAAGGAATTCGTCAATGTCAGAGGTCAAGACCGTCAAAGAGCCCTTAAGCCCAGCCCGACGCCTTTGTACACTTTTAGCCATGATTATACGGGAAGGAAATTTATTGACGTTAAATCAAACTATCAAACTATCAATGCCAGACCGACTAAGTTGCGGACAACAATACAGTACTCCGAGAAATCAAATTAAATCGCGAGCTGAAAATAAAACACCCTCACGAAATGCGGAATAAGAATTGTGCGCAATGTAGACTAGCAATCTGGAGCCTTTCAATTTAACTCCTTACATAATAGTTATGGTCTAGATTCAGAAATTACAGAATCAATACACCATAAGTTAAGAAAAGCCGAGAGGGAAATTTAGTACAATACAGTAGCCTACAGTATAGGCCAAAAATCTCTAGATGTACAAAAAGAGGTACCGTTTTAAAGTTATAATAAATTCAAGAATTTTAAGAGAGAGAGAGCCTATAGGGTAATTCAAACAGGCTAAACTCAATGGGTACCGCTAATTTTATATTATTAAATTTAATAAATGTGAAAATTGTACACAAGAAAAGTTTATATCAAGAAGTCACAAGGAAAACAGTTTTTGAGTTGGATTAACACACACTCAGCTTATCAGCTATCATATTACCCCGCCTTCAGGGCACACGACGAGAGTAGAATTTAGAAAGATATGTGAATGAATAACCTTTACATTTTAAAGAAGTTATTTTTCAGTATAATTTTGATCTAGATATAAATTATTATACAGTACAGTATGGATGAATTTAATCTTAATGCCGTGCCAATTGTGCAAGATTTTCTAGGGCTAAAGTAGTTTTAATATAATGTAATGAGCCCGAAAAAGCATTTAAAGTAGGCTAATTATTGTTTTGATCAGATTTATAACTTTTCATTCTGGGTAAAACTCCCGTCGCAGCCCTGACCTATCCACTAGTTTCCACATCCTGTCCCACTGGTGGTCAGGCACCTGGGGCGGCCAGAGCAAAGAGCGGCCGAAAAAAAACCCAACAGCCCCATGGGACCAAAAGACCGGGGCCTGGAGGACGTAGTAGGACTCATGACAAAAACAGGGATAGGCCAGCCCCACTCCAAGCAAGGCAACTACCGACCGCCGAATAATCCCCCCCCCCCCACCCCCCAAAAAAAAGGAGGGGGGGGGGGCAAACTAGTGAATGGTTTAAGGACCAATTATATGGCTAATTTAGATCAAGTGGACTGTATATTATTAATTTCTAAGAAGCATTAAATGATTAGGTACCTAATGATAACTACCATGTATTTTTAAGCTAGTATTTACTTCACTATTGATGTCACAACGATTCACTATATCCCTTTAACATTGAATTACTATAAGTTGAAGCTAAGAAAATATCTGAACATGTACTCAACGAAATTGTTGAGAAAGCAAGCATTTCCACCTCGGTAATGTTCTTAAGTCTGAAAAGTCCGGAGTAACTAACTAAAAGTGGTAACTGCCTCCCCCTCCTCCTTGAGACTACAACGAGCCTTGTTGTGTTGCCTCTGACGTCTGGATGTGAGATTCCTGACGGTGCGAAGCAGCCCTGAAATCTGGTCCAGGCGAACCTACGCTCTACGTCGGTCAGACTTGCTCTCGAACCTCAACCCCCCCACCCCAACTTCCCCTAAGTGTCTCTGAGTATCTTACGTTGTGATTATTGATGTGAAGGTAAGGTAAAATATGTGAATATTCATTGCTAATTCCTGTGTAGATCTGTGCCTAAGATCCTTTATTGTTGCGTATGCATTAATCCTTCAGAAACCATATGAAACATTGTGTAGATCTGTGCCCAAGATCTAGTGTTAACGTCTCTTCTCAGTTCATATAAAACATTCTACGCATACGTCACATAATAGTGTAAATTCATAATCAAGCCGAATACTCACAGATTTTCCTTGTGTATATCCATTCTATTTTTGTATGTACCAAGTTGAAGCTGAAGTGTATACTGTGAATAGATTCTCTTCTAAATCCTCACTTTTACCTAGAACCTATGCCCAATTTCATATCTAGTTAAACTCGGCTCCCCTCTCCTATTACGCCTTATTTTGTTGTGCGTTAATAGTATAATTTGTGAATAACATATAAGTTTATTCTGTTATGAAATAGATAATTTCGATCCTGCTCGTCTAGGAATTCTAGTTATGTGTAGATCTATTGTCTAATTATTTCATTAACTCAAATACAACGCCAATTTGTTCTGTATTCCATATCGGAATCTGTTAATCGGTTTAGATCTCCTTCATACCTTAGCAGGTATTTTCATCTAAGTGCAATTTCGTCGTGTACGCAATGTTTAACTTGTAGTATTATCATAGCTAATCAATCGTACACGCTAATTTATTGATGCGTTCTCTTATCTGCTGTAATCAATCTATTTTCTGATTCAGTTGGGTTATCTTCAACCTCAGAGTATTCTTCAGTAGATATAAATAATTAAATCTGAATTCCTCGACCAGTGAGATTATCTTTGCATATAAGAATTAATTAATCGTATGCTCATGATATAAAGTCTCTCCTTATAATCTAAGCCCATCATTAATAGAAACAAATAATTTACCTCCCATCTCCTTTGAACTTTAATATATTCCTCCCCTTAGTCAGAATAATATCGCACTAACGATATTTATTAATTTGATCATCTCAGTCAAATATATGACCTTGAGTGACCCAAGGTTAAGAGATACAAACGTTGTATCTCTTAACCTTAGAGTGACCTACCTAGCCCAAACTAATCGGTGCGCGTTAGCCCTTTAAATCCCCCCCCCCCCCCCCCTCGCTTCCCGCCAACTGTGAGCGAGCGTTCTTCCCAGAACTCGCCCTACACTTTCCCTTTCATTTCGCCCATCTTATTGACGCGTACTTAGATATTTCGTTCACCATGCCCGAAACTTATTCAGAATAATTCATAGTAGATACTCAACTCTCATATATATTATTATCAAGGGTTTTATCTATGTGTATGTTTTGTCTGATTATTACTGCATACTTCCATTATAGTATTATCCTTTGATTTATGCTCATTGTATGTTCTTACCAGACCTTAGTGTGTGATACATGTTAATAATTGATTGCTGGCTATTCTTTATAGTAGTGCAGTAATTATCCACCCACACTTTAGGCCTATTTATATGTGTGAAGTACCTGTCATTTGTGTATGTCAAAGCCTACGTATTTCTTACTATTCCCCTATAATAGTCAAGGAATATATAGTAATATCTATATGCCAGTTGAATAAATAATTGTATAACTACCTGTGTGTATGTATTGTGTTCATCTTAACCTGATTGAGTACCTAATTTGTGAATAAGAACGTGTTCGACGTGACCTTGTTGAGAGAATATTGAGTCTAAAAGTCCATAGTTGGATTTGAGTAAAGACCAAGAACTAAGCTAGGTTGTATTATAACCCGGCATAACAGGCACATTGGAAACTCATACCAAACTTTCAAGACCGGAATTAACGAGTCAGTCCAATACAACAGGTCTTCCTCTCAAGTCACCTCCTCAACCCCTTCTGTACCGGCGACGTCTTTTTAATTTCATTCTAGCTATATTTAGGCTATTTTGTGGAGTTCAAGAAGGATCTATGGTAGTAAGAAAGGTTAAGTGGGATTGTTCAAAGCCTTTTAATTACTAGAGGCTATTTTTAACCTGAATAAAACCATATAATAGTAGCCAGAATAAAGTTAAAAGGACGGCACCGGTACTGAAGGGGTTTATCGGCTGTACGTGAACACGCAGTGTCTTGTGATTTTGCCCTCAAAAAAGATAATTTCAATACTTTGGACTCACTCTTGTCAACGTGGTGATATCAGAATTCTAGAATTTTTATAAATCTCTAAATTATAACCCTCCCATACTTATCATTTGTTGATAGTTAGTGGGTTGATTGTGATAGTTTATACCCCATTCTTTCCCCAGAGGTTCTTTCTAAGTTTACTACAATCGTCTATTGTTAACCAGATTATAGGGACAAAAGTGCCATAATAATGAAAGGGTTAACAGCTAATTTTTTGTTTTATGTTGTTTTTGTGTTTTCCCTGTTCTTGCTCTGTCTTGAGTCGGCTACCCCCAAAATGGGGATTGGGCCTGAGCATATAGATAGATAGATAGAACAGTTTATACATACAATTAACCACTTGCGAGTTTCAGGCTATAAGGAAGTTGGAGTCGTAGACATCGATATTTAACAGTTTTACCAGATAAATTACGGTTGTAGTACAATCGGCCTAATAAGTGATGTATCGGCACCAATTATGTTTTGATCAATAATTGGTATCAGCAATATTTACACATGGTTTCTTCTTTTTGAGTGAGATATACCAACATATATTCCTACACTTACCCACCCTATTCAACATCTGACAGACATTAATACAGCATAGAACGAGCCAAACGCAATGGCAGCCGAGACATGACTAATTAGCGCGACAGTACATTTACATACACATACAATCAAAGGAAGTTGGAGCTGTAGACATCAATATTCAACAGATTTACCAGCTAAAATTGTGTTGTTGTTCATATATAAATACATACAACCCAATTGTGTTGTTGTTCATATATAATACATACAACCCAATTGTGTTGTTGTTCATATATAAATACATACAACCCAATTGTGATATTGTTCATATATAAATGCATACAACCCAATTGTGTTGTTGTTCATATATAAATACATACAACCCAATTGTGTTGTTGTTCATATATAAATACATACAACCCAATTGTGTTGTTGTTCATATATAAATACATACAACCCAATTGTGTTTTTGTTCATATATAAATACATACAACCCAATTGTGTTGTTGTTCATATATAAATACATACAACCCAATTGTGTTGTTGTTCATATATAAATACATACAACCCAATTGTGTTGTTGTTCATATATAAATACATACAACCCAATTGTGTTGTTGTTCATATATAAATACATACAACCCAATTCAACAACTTTCTATCCATCAGAAACCTACATTAATATTGCATTTCTGTTTAATATGGATGTTCAGAGCTCCAACTTCCTTATAGCCTGAAACTCGCAAGTGGTGAATTATTGCAGGCGTTCTGTCTGTAGTGGAAAACATCATAAAATACAGAATGAAGGCAGTGTCACACGTCAATTTCTTCGGGCAATTGTAGTCTGGCAGCTTCAAAATTTAAGTTCCCTAAACTTAAACTAGCTAACGTAATTTAACTTCGATCTAGTTTCCGATTCCATTTCGATAGACACTCAAAATAGTACGAGACAAAACTTGCTCATCGAAAATTGCCGGAAATTGCGCTCATGTGACACCGACTTGACGGTCGGGAATTTTCTGATAATTTTCTGGTTCACCTAAAGTCAATCTGGTCCCCATTGATGAAATAAAACTTTAAATATTTTCTCCTGCAGAGCGGAGATACGTAGAGCATTACCATCATTACCATATAGAGCACTTTGTTGAGCACCCATAAATGATTCATAGTAGAGCATTACCATCATTACCATATAGAGCACTTTGTTGAGCACCCATAAATGATTCATAGTAGAGCATTACCATCATTACCATATAGAGCACTTTGTTGAGCACCCATAAATGATTCATAGTAGAGCATTACCATCATTACCATATAGAGCACTTTGTTGAGCACCCATAAATGATTCATAGTAGAGCATTACCATCATTACCATATAGAGCACTTTGTTGAGCACCCATAAATGATTCATAGTAGAGCATTACCATCATTACCATATAGAGCACTTTGTTGAGCACCCATAAATGATTCATAGTAGAGCATTACCATCATTACCATATAGAGCACTTTGTTGAGCACCCATAAATGATTCATAGTAGAGCATTACCATCATTACCATATAGAGCACTTTGTTGAGCACCCATAAATGATTCATAGTAGAGCATTACCATCATTACCATATAGAGCACTTTGTTGAGCACCCATAAATGATTCATAGTAGAGCATTACCATCATTACCATATAGAGCACTTTGTTGAGCACCCATAAATGATTCATAGTAGAGCATTACCATCATTACCATATAGAGCACTTTGTTGAGCACCCATAAATGATTCATAGTAGAGCATTACCATCATTACCATATAGAGCACTTTGTTGAGCACCCATAAATGATTCATAGTAGAGCATTACCATCATTACCATATAGAGCACTTTGTTGAGCACCCATAAATGATTCATAGTAGAGCATTACCATCATTACCATATAGAGCACTTTGTTGAGCACCCATAAATGATTCATAGTAGAGCATTACCATCATTACCATATAGAGCACTTTGTTGAGCACCCATAAATGATTCATAGTAGAGCATTACCATCATTACCATATAGAGCACTTTGTTGAGCACCATAAATGATTCATAGTAGAGCATTACCATCATTACCATATAGAGCACTTTGTTGAGCACCCATAAATTAGTACTGTTGCACTATTGTTAATGTCTTTTTAAAAATTTGATTTGACATATTTTTAACATGTAGTTTCTTTATTCATGCAGAGTTTAGTAAAATTTGCCAGAACGTCCCGGACTTCCCAAACTTGACTACTTCCTTTAACGTGACGATAGTGCGTTGTTATATGTGCGATTGGTTTGCTTGGGAAACAGATTAACTTGCTCATGTAGTGATGTACACCCTATGTGGTGGATTGTGTTCTTTTATTTAATAATTTTCATTTTAGTAAGCGTTGTTTCCACATAGCGATTTTGATAATTTAATTTGACTTTATATTGTCCTTGTCCCAATTTTGGTTTGTTTAGTTTGCAAGTTTTACATTTTAATTTAAAGCTTGTCCTTCGTATTTTTTGTTTTCTATGTGAGTGAGGGAGACAAAAGGCAGAACTGCCTGTAGCGAGTGCCTCTCCCAGAGTTGACATGACAGGGAGTTTGAAGCAAGTTAGGTCATAGGAAGAGGGAAAGACTGATTCTGGGAGAGAGTTCCAGAGCTCAGCAGTTGAATAGAAGAAAGACTGAGAATAGGGTTTCACTCTTGGGTTGGAGAGTTGCACAGAGTAGGGGTGGGATTGTGTTGCTAGACGGGTACTACGTACCCTACGTATACGAGGTGTGTTTTTTTTTTCAACTACTCCCTCTCGGGAATAGGCTGAGAACCTTTACACTCTACCGCTGAACACGGTGAGGCCCGTGAGGTCTTGTTCCAGTCTAGGGAGTGAGACATGCGAAGCACCTGTTCACGGCTTGAACCCAACTCCATTTCTGAAGCTGCTTCGCCTCTGCGCTTCACAATCTCACTCCCCAGGCTCGGACTCTCACTCTCAGAACGCCACCTATTGAGCAATTAACTCGCTAGGCATTCCCCCCCTGTACCATATTTTGAATATAGGAATATTCATACAGTGCTATTTAATCGGGGAACAATGAGGGTATTTTGTTTTGGCATTTCGGTGTGCTGTGGTATTGCACTGAAACTAGGTACAGCACAAATTCCATCCCAATAATATCTTCCCATTGACATATTGGGATTCGAACCCGGGTCCATTGGATTACCAGTCTAGTGGCAAGACCACTCTGACACACTGGGACTGCTCTGAGGAGCACTGATTATTGTAGTAGCGATAGAATAGCAAGAGAGATGCAACAGTGCGGCGAAGAGAGAGAGATTGCAGAGAGTTGGTGAGTGGACGGGATTTAATGTTACGAAAGGCTTTCCCCTCTACTTTGTCTAGGAGTGCGGTTTGAGAGGATCCTCTCCACACATGTGAACAATACACAATACACGGACACAGTGTGCCCCTGTACAGAACCAGAAGCTGGGCCGGTGTTAAGAACCCCTTGAGCCGGTTTAGCACACCCAGCCTCTGGGAGGCTGCCTTAGCAAGACTGGTAATATAGTCTTCCAAGTGAGAGCAGAAGAAAAGGAGACACAGAGAATATTGAGAGAAGATGAAGGATTGATTTTTGTATTGTTGAAGTGTAAGGGATACTTCTCTGGAAGCTCCGAACGGGTAGATAGATGAAGAAATTGGGTTTTGGAAGCATTAAAGGCAATAAGGTTTTCTCTACCCCAATTGGAAATAGTAGTTAGATCAGAAGATAAGTGTTGGATGGCTTCATTACGTTTGTCTTTGAGGGATTGCTGGTTGGGGCATTCAGGAAAACTAACTGAGTAGTGTAAGGTAGAGTTGTCTGCGTATGAATGGATGGAACTGGAGGTACAGTTGAGCAGATCACTTTAGAAGGTGTTTCAATACATATATGCAACATGCTTAACAAATTATATTAATAAAGTAATTAATATACTCTTTCTATCTGGTATTAGCATTCGTTCTTGTATGTTAAATCCGTACTATAATATGACGCTATTTAGGAACGATGTTAAAAATAATTCTAGACACTGCCAGTCGAGGTTGTAAATCAGACAGCACAAATGTAGCTCTTCTATCCTTTTGACTATACGCGATTCTTCCAAAGCTGAATAGAATGCTCTGGAATTAGATATACAAATGTTAAGGGGGGTCACCGGCTTGTTTTTATCTTTCTCTCCTTTTCTCTAATTCCCTGGCTTGGATCCATTCGGCCCCATTCAGCCAACTGTTTTAAGACGTTTATCCCAATCCAGGTGTTGATTACTTCCTGGCGAGCGATAGCGAGCCAGCATTGTATGGAGAAATCCGGCTTCGCCGGAGAAATTTTTCTATCGAAAAATGTACAAACTTAGCTTGCTGTCATAACAAAAATATATATATACTGGCTCGCTACCGCTCCCCAGGAAAATATTGACACCTGGATGGGGGTAAACGTCTTAAACCAGTAGGCTTAATGGGGCCGAATGGATACAAGCCAACGAGAGAGGGAGAGAAAGAGAAAAAAACGCGAGGTTGGCTCCCTTAAAAATTCATCATCTGATTGACAGGGTTAATTACATTCCTAAGTGAAAATTCTGATATATAAGGCCATTTCGCTCACTCACTCACACTCTCTCTCTCTCTCTTACATATCAATGTAATGTGTACGATTAATAACAATGCTGCAACCCGAGGTAACGGAGTGAAAATAGAATAAAGACATGCCTAGATGTCATACAAAACTTCTTCACATACAGTGTGGGCAAATAGTGGAATAGTTTACCCAACGGAGGTGATCGATAGCAAGTGGTCAATTGAATTACTATTGTAATTCAATTGACCACTTGCGAGTTTCGTTCTATAAGGAAGATGGAACTGTAGACATCGATATTTAACAGAATTGCCAGCTAAAATATGGTTGTAGTACATAATTTATATAAACACATAAAACCCAATTCAACATACCATCTATCCAACTTACATTATTATTGTATTCTGATTAATCGATGTTTATGGCTCCAACTTCCTTATAGCCTAAAACTTGCAAGTGGTCAATTGATACTGTTAAAAAGAGACAAAATCCAGCTGATGGAGTTTGGATTAACCCTTTCAGACCCAGCGACGTCCTTTTCATCATATTCTAGCAATTATCAGACAATGTTTTACAGCTTAGGAAGGACCTCTGGCAAACTATCTCAAACTATCTCAACCAACCCTCATTACCCTCTCACGTTCTTGACGCAATTTTGAGCCTATTTGGGATACTTTAAATCCTTTGTTACCATCAGGGGTATTTAGAAACCTTTAGCTTAGTTACTTTAACCTCTGCAGTTGTCTTTGAGTTAGCTGTGGGCAGAAAACTAATTTTGGAGAGGTAATTATAAGAGTGAGAGAACTCTATTTCTTATTGCTAATCTGGCAACCTATGCGTCATATGGTCGTGAGAGGGTTAAATAATATGGGGAGGCTGAACCTTTGACCCCCAAGTCAGCCTGTATAAGCGATAGTGTTTTTCTTCACTTATACCATCTTATTACCAATGGAAATACTATGACTCGCTGAAAAAATTAGCTCTCTATGTGCGCGCGCGAAGGCAGAATTTCATTGAAATATTTGTAAAATCATCTTCTCACTCAAAATTGTTCAAATTTCCCGCAATGTTTGCATGGAGTATTCTACCTGCATTCCCTACAAGAAAATGAACCAGTTTTACCATATTGCATAATAGAAGGGGCTGAAAAAACTATATAATATATATATATGTTTTTTTAGCCAACATTTCAACCTAAACAATGTCGAATCTTGAAAAATATGTGAGATAATGCCATTTTCTCTGCATTTTCCAGTAGCTATATAGTCCTATATGTAGTGTGTGGAAGGGGAATGAATTTGAGCAATAAACACAAAAGTAGATGATCTCGTAAGTGCCAAAATATCATCTCTAGCAAGCTAAAATTGAAGATTTTCAACAGGCAAAATCATTTTTGGGGCACATAAAACAATTTGTCCTCCTTAGCCTCCGTTTTCTGCCATAGCGCGCACATAGAAGATCGAGAGTAATGGCCAACTAAACAAAATTTTTGTCAGGGGCAGGCTTCTCAGAATTTATGAGAGAAGTTTTTACCAAAATCCATGATTTTGGGGCCCCCCGAAGGGGGCCCTAGGGATGTCATATGGGCGTTTATGCCCTTATATGATCATTTCTATTGCTTACATTAGCCCTTTAGACTACAGACACAAATTTTTTTTTTGGTTGGCTGAAAGATTTTTTTAAAGTTTTTCGGGGGTCGAGGTCGAACCCCCGGCCCCGGGGGTTATGGATGCGATATGTTTTTTTGTTCCTGCCTATGCTATTCTCCTATGTTGAAAGGAGGATTATAGAACAAGAACACAAAAATTCGAAATTTTGATATCTGGGCTCAGCGAAGGTTCAGCCTCCCCTTTTTCTACCACAGATCCTTCCTAAGCTGTAAAATATCGTCTAAATAGAGCTAGAATAAAATATAACACGTCGCTGGTACTCAAAGGTTTAATATAGCTGGATATGGTATGGGAGGGAGAAGAAGAGAAGTAGTGGAGGAGGAGGTGGGGATCAGGAGGTCAGAAGTGTGGGAAGCCATGAAAAGAGTGAAGTTGGGGAAAGCACCAGGAACAGATGGAGTGTGTGGGGAAATGTTGAGGTATGGTGGTGAGATAGTGATAGAATGGGTATGGAAAATGTGCAAACTAGCATGGGAGAAGGGGAGTGCACCCGATGACTGGAAGACTGGCATAATAGTCCCCCTATATAAGGGCAAAGGGGAAAGAGGAGTGTGTGGTAACCACCGAGGAATATGTCTTCTAAGCGTAGTAGGGAAGGTATACAGTAGGGTAGTGATTGAGAGAGTGAGAGTGAGAACGGAGAAATGGATAGGCGACGAGCAGGGAGGTTTTAGGAAGGGAAGAGGATGTGTAGATCAGATTTTTACCCTGAATTGTGTTGTGGAGAAGTATCTGGAGAAGAAACAAAAGGTGTATGTTGCCTTTATGGACTTGGAGAAGGCCTATGACAGAGTGGATAGAGAAGGTTTGTGGAAAGTACTTAGAATATACGGAGTAGAGGGCAAGTTGCTGAAAGCAGTGAAGAGCATGTATGAGGGTGCAAAGGCGGCAGTACGTGTGGAGAGTGAGCAGAGCGAGTTCTTTGACCTGAATGTTGGTTTGAAACAGGGGTGTGTGATGTCCCTGTGGTTGTTTACTGTATATATGGATGGAGTTATGAAAGAAATACTATCAAGAGCAGTGGATGTTGGTGTATCGCTGAAAAGGGAGGGAATTGAGTGGAAGCTACCTATACTGCTGTTTGCGGATGATACAGTTCTGATGAGTGATAATGAATGGGAGTTGCAGGGTCTGGTAAATGAGTTTGGAACAGTGTGCAAAAAACGGAATTTGAAGGTAAATACGGGGAAGAGCAAGGTTATGGTCTTCGAAAGGGGTGAAGTCACAGAGTGTGAGGTGAAGCTGAACGGTCAGGCAATGGAGATCGTCAACTCTTTTAAGTATCTGGGCAGTGTGTTGAGTAAAGATGGGACTATGGATGAAGAGGTGCGGGAGAGGGTACAACATGGGAAGAGGGTTGTAGGAACGCTAAAAGCAGTAACAAGAAATAGGGTGGTCAGTATGGAAGTGAAGAAGTCCTTGCATGACAGTGTGGTAATCCCGACACTGACTTACGGAAGCGAAGCATGGACGTTGGTTGAGAGACTCAGACCAAGAGTGAGAGCAGTGGAAATGAATTACTTAAGGAGTGCGTGCGGAGTTACATGGAGGGATAGACAGACTAATGAGGAAGTAAGAAGGAGGTGTGGTGTGGAGGTAGATGTGCTGGAAAGTGTGAAAAGGAACAACTTGAGATGGTTCGGCCATATGGAACGTATGGAAAGCGAGAGAATGACTAAGAGGGTGTACGAGAGCGAGGTGGAGGGACAGAGGGGGAGAGGTAGACCGAATATGAGGTGGAAGGATGGAGTGAGGAAGTACATGAACGAAGGCGGTGCTGGTTGGGGGGAGGGGCGTCGACTGACTGGGGACAGAGGTGCATGGGGGCGGTTCGTTCGTGGCCACCCCTTCGGGGATCACGGCGTCAGGCAATAGATAGATAGAATCAGTTGGTATGTAAGTGTAAATTTCAGTTCAAACTAATATATCAATCATAAAAAAACTTTCTTGACATATCTTGACATACACTTTATATGCTATCATTAATTAATTCAAGTGCATTGGGGTTTTGTAATGTAGGATTAATGTTAAGAACGGGGTGTTCCTTAATTTCTATAGGTTCAGGAACTAATGTCTAGCGCGGCCGGTCCTAGTGATCTTGGCCCCATTCATTGTTCTTTCCTCTCAATAAAACATTACGTTATGCATAATGCAGTTGGGTCTAAGTACATGATTAGATTAATATCCAGAATTCGATAATGGATATTTATCGTGATCGTGCACTTAACCTTTAACTGTGTTGGTGGTGCAATGGTTTAGATGCTTATGTCATGGGTGTGGTGTCCCGAGTTTGAGTCCCGGGAGGACCGTATGCTATCATAAATTAATTCAAGTGCATTGGAGTTTGTAATGGAGGATTAATGTTGATTATCCGGTACACATTATTTAGCCAGAGGTTGGGGAGAGAGCCTTCTGCTTTGTTGTTCTTTTCTTCCACTATTAACTGTCCCTAGCAGTTTAGGGCCGTACCTGCACCTAGCAGGGACCGTAAAGCCTGTGTGCTTTGTCTCTCTGCTTGTGTGTATATATATATATATATGTGTGTGCTTAGTTGATTAAAAATATAATAGCTTTGCAGGCAGGAGGTTTGTCGCCAATACCACTGTAAAGGTTTGAAGGAGGAATCCTGTGTTCCACCCCAACCTCAACTCTAGTGGGGGACTGACAGTCTTTTAATCGAAATCCGGCTTCCGTAAGCATGACAAATTGTTTATTTTAACCTCCGTACTGGTATTGGTGACAAACCTCCTCCCTGCATAGGTCCGAATCCTCGCCCTAGCTATTATCTTTGTCGTCAAATAAACCTCGTGTTATGCTTAGGGGAGCCGGATTTCGATTAAAAGACTGTCAGTCCCCCACTCCACTAGAGGTTGGGGATGAACACAGGATTACTCATTATATATATATATATATACACAGTATATATTTATATATATATATAGATATATATAGATATATATATATACAGTACATACAGTGTGTGTATGGGTGTGCGTGCGTGCGTGCTTGTGTGTGTGTGTGTGGGTGTGTGTATAATAACAATAAATATAATAATGATAATAATACACGCTGTACTTAAAATGGCGGCCCGAAAAGCTGAGAATAAACAATTTACAATGTAGTGGATGCATATCAGAGAAGGATCATGTACATAAATATTAGTATGAAAATGGCAAGCTTAGCTTATAATGTTTATGTATACAATACATATAATCATTATTACATCCAAGGTACTGAGCGCAAGTGTAACAAATCAATTTACGTTAATGTACACATATACAAACATATATTCATATATACATACATACATATGCAAGCATACTTATATATGTGCCTATGCAACGTGTACTCGGTATATGGTATAAAGTGTACATTGAGATATATCTATTTCTACGTATACATACATACATGCATACAAACTATCACACATCTCTTCGTACATGAATAATATATATACAAATACATAACTAACAGCTAGCATACAAATATGAACGGAAACACATACTAGCGTGACACTATTCACATGTACATATTTGGAAAATTGAAGTGTATTATATACACATAATAGTCCCCCTGTATAAGGGTAAAGGGGAAAGAGGAGTGTGTGGTAACCACCGAGAAATATGTCTTCTAAGCATATTAGGGAAGGTGTATACTGTACAGTAGGGTAGTGATTGAGAGAGTGAGAGTGAGAACGGAGAAATGGATCGGTGACGAGCACGGCGGGTTTAGGAAGGGAAGAGGATGTGTAGATCATATTTTTGCCCTGAAATGTGTTGTGGAGAAATATCTGGAGAAGCAACACAATTTGTATGTTTCCTTTATGGACTTGGAGAAGGCCTATGGCAGAGTGGAAAGTACTGAGAATATACGGAGTAGATAACAAGTTGCTGAAAGCAGTGAAGATCATGTATGAGGGTACAAAGGCGTCAGTATGTGTGAAGGATGAACATAGCCAGTTCTTTGATCTGAATGTTGGGTTGAAACAAGGGTGTGTGAAGTCCTCATTGTTGCTCAATGTATATATGAATGGAGTCATGAAAGAAATACAAGGAAGAGCAGTGGATGTTGGTGTACCGCTGATAAGTGAGGGAAACAAGTGGAAGCTACCTGTACTACTGTTTGCCGATGATACAGTTCTGATGAGCGAGTTGGAGGGTCTGGTAACTATGTTTGGAACAGTGTGTGAAAAACGGAATCTGTAGGTGAATGTGGGGAAGAGCAAGGTTATGGTCTTTGAAAGGGGTGGCGTTGAACAGTCAGGCTATGGAGAATGTCAGCTCCTTTAAGTATCTGGGCAGTGTGCTGAGTAAAGATGGGAGTATGGATGAAAAAGTGCGGGAGAGGGTGCAACAGGGAAAGAGGGTTGTAGGAACTCTGGAAGCAGTAACAAGAAATAGGGTGGTCAGCATGGAAGTAAAGGGTAAAGAAGTCCTTGCATGACAGTGTGGTAATCAAGACATTGACTTACAGGGGCGAAGCATGGACGTTGGTGGAGAGATTCAGACCAAGAGTGAGAGGGGTGGAAATTAGTTACTTGAGAAGTGTGTGCGGAGTTACATGGAGGGATAGACAGACAACAGAGGAAGTAAGAGAGAAGTGTGGTGTGGATGTAGATGTGCTGGAAAGTGTGAAAAGGAACACCTTGAGATGGTTCGGTCATATGGAACGTATGAAAAGTGAGAGAATGACGAAGAGAGTGTACGAGAGCGAGGTGGAAGGACAGAGAGAGAGAAGTAGACCGAATGAGAGGTGGCAGGATGGAGTGAAGAAGTATATGAGTGAAGGCAGTGCTGGATGGGAGGAGGGGCGTCGACTGACTGGGGACAGAGGCGCATGGGGGCGTTTTGTTCGTGGCCACCCCTTCGGGGATCACGACGTCCGGCAGTAGATAGAAAATATATATCTTACATACTACCTGATGATAATGGAGAAAAGGTAATTATTTACTGTACAGACATAAGTAATGATAGGTAATGATAAGTGCAAGTAAACAAAACATTTGCAATAACATATGTGTAGGAAGTGCGACTAGTGCAGCGAAACTTAATTTTAACCATAGGTGGCGATACATCTAATCTAATCCTGTAGAAGCTGATATATAGATCTTTAATTGAATCTATTTATTTTAAAAATATTCATATAAATATGTAATTAATGCAAATATAAATACATCCACATATATATTTGTTACCTTCTTACTCACTTTCTGTTTATGTTTCTTGGCCCTTCTTCTGTTTTCCTGTTATTTATGTTTGATTGTATTATATATATATATATATATATATATATATATTTTTTTTTTTTTTTTAACAACCCCTCTTTCCTCAGATCAACACAACTTTGTTCCACTCACCCCTTCACCTTTTCAATACAACTTCCCCTACTATATATGTAACCCAAATTTTAGAGATCTTTTATCCCAGTATATCTAATGTTCGATCGTTTCCCATCTCCCGCCCTCTTTAATCTCCACTAGCCATCCCCTACTTGATCCGAGGCTTGACTACAATATATACAAAATACATGTACCACCTACTATACGTACATATACACATTCGCATACACATTCGCGAAAATATTAGTCAATAGATATTGCTCAAATTCTTACATACAGTATATATGCGCTTACATGTGTACATAAGTACGTAAGCAAACACATACAGTATATACATATAAATATTTCGTTAATACAAATACTGGAATACCACACACATACACACAAACACACATACAATCACACACATAGTTAATTTGCATTTTTTTTTTTTTACGAAACATTCATATGTCCAGCTAAATTGTTTGGTTATGAGAGACGACCAATAGATATTATGTATGATGTTTACCATGACTGGTATTGAGTTGTGTTTTAACCTACTTGTTCTAGCTTTTATAGACTGCATTTTGTTGTACAGGTGGGCTGCACGAATAGGTCTGGGGGCATCTGGTGGGAGTAGAATTGCGTGTGTGTGTGTGTTTGTGTGTGTGTGTGTGTGTGTGTGTGTTTGTGTTTGTGTGTGTGTGTGTGTGTGTGTGTGTGTGTTTGCAGTATATACTGTACTGTACATTATATACATTTGTTAATGGACGATTCCCTAACATATATGATTTGTGAGTAACTCAACTGACACTTTCAAGCTTCATGGCTATAAGAAAGTTATAATAGTAGGCATATAGTAGTTATAATAGTAGGCATATAGTAGTAATAATAGTAGGCATATAGTAGTTATAATAGTAGGCATATAGTAGTAATAGTAGGCATATAGTAGTAATAATAGTAGGCATATAGTAGTAATAATAGTAGGCATATAGTAGTAATAATAGTAGGCATATAGTAGTAATAATAGTAGGCATATAGTAGTAATAATAGTAGGCATATAGTAGTAATATAGTAGCATATAGTAGTAATAATAGTAGGCATATAGTAGTAATAATAGTAGGCATATAGTAGTAATAATAGTAGGCATATAGTAGTAATAATAGGCATATAGTAGTAATAATAGTAGGCATATAGTAGTAATAATAGTAGGCATATAGTAGTAATAATATTAGGCATATAGTAGTAATAATAGTAGGCATATAGTAGTAATAATAGTAGGCATATAGTAGTAATAATAGTAGGCATATAGTAGTTATATTAGTAGGCATATAGTAGTAATTTATGAAAATAATATAAAATATAATGCGTCTGCTGTGCACAAGTAACATCGTGATTCGTGGACAAGAATGTTTTACAATATTTAGCGAAGCATTTATGACACACAGATGTAACATTTTGAAACACTGATAGAACCACAAAGAAATACTTCTTGTGTTTTACTAGCTAATTATTACTTTTTGTTTGTGGGCAATCGAGGGGAACTTTACCTCCCATATAAAAACAGAGTTCAAATGTGTGCCACTCAACACTTCCCTTATGCGAATCTGGAGAGGCTTGGGGAAGCTTTTACGTGCGTACGCGGCTATCGGAGACCGAGCGATAAGCATGATTATCAGAGGAACTGCGAATTCTAAACATTAAACGTAATCCAAGCTCTTCCCTACAGAGATCCAGAGGCAATTCCCCTGCCACAACATACTGTACATGCTTTCTGTAGGCGATGTACGGAAAGCACCTGTGCATATCCGCATGTCTCTATCAGTGATGGATGATACTCCTCCCCTGAATCTTCATCACATGATTCAGTGTCACTATCATCGTCATTACTCTCCTCTAGCATTGCAAGTGCTTGTTGAACACTAACACCCCTGCGTGGGAGGCAAAGAGAACGGTCTGACATGATGCAACACTCGCGAGATAAGCGGGTAAACTAGCATTCCCCCGCTCCTTCCCACACCCGGCCAGCTGAACTTGGGGGTTTGCCAGCTACTGCTATCATTCCGGCACATCATAAAGTAGTTCCCATAGAAATTTGAACCATCTAGGAGCCATACGGCAGGAGTAAATAAGGGCGGAATTCCGGATGCAGGTTCTGCGTTGCTGGGACTGTATGTTACATACATAGGCGACGCATCACGTGCGTCGCTGGGATCCAGTGGGTTAATATGAAGCAGAGATGTAGTGGTTTTATATTTTTCCATTAAGTATTGAGAAATTTGTTGCTAAGGGATTCAATTTATTGTCAGACGTAATGAAACAGAGTATAGTATTGTTGAATGTTTAATATGAGTAAGGATATAGTTGACTGTAAAGAGTCATTACTGACAATATGTTATCAATATTGCGGAAGTTGGCGAATCTCCGTTAGTATATGATCTGTAGGGTACGGTTGCGCTAATAATAAGTCATGTCCCAGCTGCCATTACATTTGGCTCGCTCTGTGCTGTATTAATGTCCGTCAGATGTTGAATAGGGTGGGTAAGTGTAGGAACATGTTTGTATATTGCACTCAATATGAAAAAATAAAGCTTATTATATTGGTGATACCAATTATTGATCAAAACATACTTGGTGCCGAGACATCACTTATTAGCGCGACTGTACCTGCTAGGGATATTGAGATCAGTCTGAGAGATTCGTGTTATATACTCATGAATAAGTTTAAGGGAGCCCACCTCGCTTATGTTCTTTCTCTCCCTCTTTCTTTGGCTTGTATCCATTCGGCCCCATTCAGCCTACTGTTTTAAGACGTTCACCCTCATCCAGTTGTCAATATTTTTCTTGCGAGCGGTAGCGAGCCAGGATATATATTTTTGTTTACAGCAAGCTAAATTTGTGTCTTTTTCGATAGAAAAATTTCTCCGGCGAAGACGGATTTCTCGATAAAATGCTGGCTCACTATCGGTCGCCAGGAAGAAATCGACACCTGGACGGGGATAAACGTCTTAAAACAGTTGGCTGAATGGGGCCGAATGGATACAAGCCAGGGAAAGAGAGAAAAGGAGAGAAAGATAAAAAAAAGCCGGTGGCCCCCTTGAGTATTCCAGGTTATGAGGCAAAATATTTATAGTTTTCCATGATGGAGGTATACTGTATATATATTTAGCATGATGGAGGTATACTGTATATATATTTAGCATGATGGAGGTATACTGTATATATATTTAGCATGATGGAGGTATACTGTATATATATTTAGCATGATGGAGGTATACTGTATATATATATTTAGCATGATGGAGGTATACTGTATATATATTTAGCATGATGGAGGTATACTGTATATATATTTAGCATGATGGAGGTATACTGTATATATATATTTAGCATGATGGAGGTATACTGTATATATATTTAGCATGATGGAGGTATACTGTATATATATTTAGCATGATGGAGGTATACTGTATATATTTAGCATGATGGAGGTATACTGTATATATATTTAGCATGATGGAGGTATACTGTATATATTTAGCATGATGGAGGTATACTGTATATATTTAGCATGATGGAGGTATACTGTATATATATTTAGCATGATGGAGGTATACTGTATATATATTTAGCATGATGGAGGTATACTGTATATATATTTAGCATGATGGAGGTATACTGTATATATTTAGCATGATGGAGGTATACTGTATATATATTTAGCATGATGGAGGTATACTGTATATATATTTAGCTACCGTGTATAATAATATGGTGCTGAAATAAGTAATTAAAACGTTCAAAGTAATTTACCGTTAAAGGTATGTTGGTGATGATAACTCTATATAATATAAACATAAACATTTATATGAAATAATAGTGATTTTCGATGTGAGTATCCTAGGTTCCAGTCCTTGTGTCACATGTGTTTGTTGATTTCATTAATTGAGTTTGGAGGTGAAATTGGTTGGTGGAAAAAATATAATAATTATCAATTTAGCCAACTTGATTGCATTTACCTTGATCATACTTTCATAGACTTTACAGTGTATGGTGTATTTTGTACTCAGATTTAATGACTAAGAGGACATTCGCTGGCCAAATTGCTCATGTTACATACTGTATATAATAATGTATTAATTAAGGGAGCTCAGACGGTATTGTGCAACATATTTACTGGTTCGGCTCAATGGTTTAAGGAAGGGGTTTAGTTTGCTCCCTTTATCTCTATCAAACTTAAAAGAACACCCACAGGACCTCCCTTCGAAATAAATGTGTACATTTTTCGGTAGAAAAATGTCCCGGCCGGTTACTTCTATAATTACAGGCTGGCTATCGCTCGCCAGGAAAAAAATCGACAACTAAATGGCACGAAAAGTCCTAATATTGGCAAAGAAATGGGGGCAAAAGGTCTGAAAATCGCCAAACCAATGGGGCAAATGTCTTGAAATCTCATAACTAATAGGGCTAAATAGGAGGGAGGAGGAGGACTCGAAAAACCAACTGCCTCCCCTTAATTCCTTGTATTTATTGACACTTTAATATTTTTAATAATGTGGTAAAAATGGAAAGAGAACTCAAGAAGGGAAGAAAAGAAAAGCACGTGAAACTTAAGGGGAGACGTACCGTTTTTCTGGACCCCCTTCTCCAAAATGTTTAGCCCCAACAGTTTTGAAAGTTTAAGACGTTTGTTCCTCTAATTTGGGGATTTTATGACCGTTCACCCCATTTCATTGTCAATATTAGGACCCTTCGTGCCATTTAGGTGTCGATTTTTTCCTGGCGAGCAATAGCGAGCCTGTAATTTTAGGAGGAATCGGCCTTTGGCCGGGACAATTTTCTACCAAAAAATCTATAAATCTATATATCTATCTTGAAGGGGGGTCTAGGGGGTGTTTTTCTAAGCTTGATGGAGGTCTAGGGAGAAAACTAAACAGAATACATGAATACCGTACATGAATACCGTACATGAATACCGTACATGAATACCGTACATGAATACCGTACATGAATACCGTACATGAATTTATATACCAAACAAACAGCCACTGTCCCCTTAAAGTTGTCGTTTTTTTATTTGTGTATTTTTCCCACGGCTTACTGTGGTGTGAGTAACGTGTAATTGTATCAACCCCTTCAGCAATATGACGTTAATTTTCCCATACTCTGGTTACCATTAGACGATTTTCTTTAGCTTATAATCTACCTCCAGGACTCAAAGTAGTAAATACTAGCAGGGGTACCCGGCGTTGCCCGGGTAATCACCATAATCACGACCACTACTACTACCATAATCACCATCATCAATACTACCATAATCACCGGCCTTGACCTCCCTGTGCCTCATTAAACGGCGACCTCGATTTCGGCCGCTAAATGACCTCCGATTTTGGATCTGACCTATTCCGTACCCCCATTTTGGGGGGCTGCAAACAACTTTCGTTCCATACAACTTTTCGATCGGAGGCCTCCTTCTGCCCCAAACGGCCCTTTATCCGATTTCGCGCCCATTTTCTCTGTCCCTTTCACCCTGGGGACCCCTCTATGACCTGACCCAGGTCAATTGACACCCACATGCAAAGTTTCAGCTCCCCAGGTCCAAAACTGCGGCCGCCTATAAAGAACAGACAGACAGACAACCGTAAATATTATATAGATGGTCTCAATAGAACCTCTGAACAACACAGGTCCTTCTTAAACTGCATAAAATCGTCAAATTTTAGCCAGAATGAAAGGTAAAGAGACGTCACTATTATTGTACAGTCGGATACCATAGTATCTAGCCCACTCATAAACATTAGGGGACTTCACCTATTTCTATTTATGGAAGTATATCTCTGGAAACAAATTTATGAATATAAGTTTCGTTACGTCAACTATAAAACTATAATATACTATTTATTTAAAGGCTAGTATATCAAAAACTCAATCCAGAGAGTTAAAATTGCATAAAGAAAAACATACGGAGGTTCACGAAATCATATGAGCGGGCCAGAGACTATGGTACCCGAGTGTACTATATTGGAGTGTTGCTAACCAGGTGTTATAGTCTATTTAGTGTAAGTAGGCGAGCAATTATGACCTCTAACCTCTTTAACTCAAAAACCACTCGAGTAATCGAGTTATTATCTCTACCATTTGGAAAGAGTCGGTCAAGGAATAGATGTGGAAATTTACAGCCTTTTTGCTCTAGGCCTTTTTGAGTTACAGAGGCTAGAGGTCATGGTTTTTCTCCTACTCACAGTGAATAGACTATAGTATTCACATTGTAAAATTAAGGGGAGATGGGCTGGTTTTTTGGTCTATTGCTTTATGTATTCATATATTTTCTAATTTCCTCCCAAGACCTCCATAAAATTTAAAAAACATCCATTAGATCCCCCTTCTAGATTAATTTGTACATTGTTTCGGTAGAAAAAATTCCCGGCCGAAGGCCGGTTCTCCAAAGATTACAGGCTCACTATCGTTCGCCAGGGAAATAATCGACACCTAAATAGCACGAAAGGTCTAAATATTGACGAAGAAATAGGGCGAAAGGTCTTATAATCGACTAACTAATGGGGCAAACATCTCAACATCTGAAACCTAATGGGGCTAAACATGAGGGAGAAAGTGGTCCAGAAAACTGGCCCATGTCCCCTTACTGAGACACTGATCAAATTAATGAGACGCTGATCTACTGCACAAGTAATTAGATGGGTGTCAAGTACATTTATCCGCAAGGAATCGAACCCGCAACCTCTCGCATGTGAATTACGCACGCTATCCTGTTCCACGCAGGAAGTCTTAAGACACCTTCAAGGGGACTTTTTTTTTTCTTACTCTCCTTTTCTCTCTTTCTCTGGCCTGTGTCCATTCGGCCCCATTCAGCCTACTGTTTTAAATTTGTTATCCCCATCCAGGAGTCCATGTATTCTTGGTAAGCGATAGCGAGCCATCATTGTATTCCTGGTAAGCGATAGCGAGCAATCATTGTATGGAGACATCAGGCTTCGCCGGAGGATTTGTTTACAATTTAGCCTGCTGACAAAACAGTATACAAAATACGCTGGCTCGCTTCCTCTCGCCAGGAAAAAATCGACACCTGGATAGGGATAAACGTCATAACACAGTAGGCTGAATGGGGCCAAATGAATACTACCCAGAGAGAGAGAGAGCAAAAAAAGGATGTGGGCCTCCTTAATCCATTCGGCGCTGATAAGTTAATTGGGTCATGATGTCAACCACCCCCGTACCAAATATAATGATAATCGAATTATCAATCGCATATTCAATTAATCCGTATCAACAAACAGCTTCCGCCGACGTAATCACTCCGGTATATCGGGAATAAATTTACATGACAATCCGAATGACGAATCTGTCCAATCACAAAACAGAGGAGGAAGTGAACGCGCGCCAAATGTCGGCTCCGGAAATGGAGTTGTGTCAATTCGCTTTTTTTTTTATCTGGTTGTTCCCGAACGATTTTCGCAGAATACTGTCGGTTTGCCTTTGTCTTCTTGCGTTTATGAAATTATGACTTAAGCCAGTGTCACACGAGCGCTTTTTCCGGCAATTTTTGATGAGCAAGATTTTGTTCGGAATATTTGGAGACATTTTCACATTAGAATGGGAAACTAGACTGAAAGTAGATTATGTTAAGTGCCTAATTTCTTGAATAACTTAAATTTTGAGGACACCAGACTACAATTGCTCATAAAAATTGACGGAAAAAGAGCTGGTGTGACACCGGCTTTAGAAGGGACGTATATCATCCAGAACGGTGTAATTTAATTTATTCAATCTTGTGATCTCACAGATTCCTACATAACTCAGTAAAATCATCTAATATTAGCCATAATACAATGAACGAATGCGTCCTAGTGTACAGAGAGGGTATGGCAGGTGTCACACGAGCCGTCCTAGTGTACAGAGAGGGTATGACAGGTGTCACACGAGCCATCCTAGTGTACAGAGAGGGTATGGCAGGTGTCACACGAGCTGTCCTAGTGTACAGAGAGGGTATGGCAGGTGTCACACGAGCACTCCTAGTGTACAGAGAGGTTATGGCAGGTGTCACACGAGCCATCCTAGTGTACAGAGAGGGTATGGCAGGTGTCACATGAGCCGTCCTAGTGTACAGAGAGGGTATGGCAGGTGTCACACGAGCCGTCCTAGTGTACAGAGAGGGTATGGCAGGTGTCACGCGAGCCGTCATAGTGTACAGAGAGGGTATGGCAGGTGTCACACGAGCCATCCTAGTGTACAGAGAGGGTATGGCAGGTGTCACGCGAGCCGTCCTAGTGTACAGAGAGGGTATGGCAGGTGTCACATGAGCCGTCCTAGTGTACAGAGAGGGTATGGCAGGTGTCACACGAGCCGTCCTAGTGTACAGAGAGGGTATGGCAGGTGTCACAAGAGCCATCCTAGTGTACAGAGAGGGTATGGCAGGTGTCACACGAGCCATCCTAGTGTACAGAGAGGTTATGGCAGGTGTCACACGAGCTGTCCTAGTGTACAGAGAGGGTATGGCAGGTGTCACACAAGCCGTGCTAGTGTACAGAGAGGGTATGGCAGGTGTCACACGAGCGGTCCTAGTGTACAGAGAGGGTATGGCAGTTGTCACACGAGCCGTCCTACTGTACAGAGAGGGTATGGCAGGAGTCACACGAGCCGTCCTAGTGTACAGAGAGGTTATGGCAGGTGTCACACGAGCCGTCCTAGTGTACAGAGAGGGTATGGCAGGTGTCACACGAGCCATCCTTGGGTACAGAGAGGTTATGGCAGGTGTCACACGAGCCGTCCTAGTGTACAGAGAGGGTATGGCAGGTGTCACACGAGCCATCCTAGTGTACAGAGAGGGTATGGCAGGTGTCACACGAGCCATCCTAGTGTACAGAGTGGGTATGGCAGGTGTCACATGAGCCGTCCTACTGTACAGAGAGGGTATGGCAGGTGTCACACGAGCCATCCTAGTGTACAGAGAGGGTATGGCAGGTATCACACGAGCCATCCTAGTGTACAGAGAGGGTATGGCAGGCGTCACACGAGCCATCCTAGTGTACAGAGAGGGTATGGCAGGTGTCACACGAGCAATCCTAGTGTACAGAGAGGGTATGGCAGGTGTCACATGAGCCGTCCTTCTGTACAGAGAGGGTATGGCAGGTGTCACACGAGCGAGCCATCCTAGTGTACAGAGAGGGTATGGCAGGTGTCACACGAACCATCCTAGTGTACAGAGAGGGTATCACAGGTGTCACATGAGCCATCCTAGTGTACAGGCAGGGTACGACAGGTGTCACACGAGCCATCCTAGTGTACAGAGAGTGTATGGCAGGTGTCACACGAGCCGTCCTAGTGTACAGAGAGGGTATGGCAGGTGTCACACGAGCCGTCCTAGTGTACAGAGAGGGCATGGCAGGTGTCACACGAGCCGTCCTAGTGTACAGAGTGGGTATGGCAGGTGTCACACGAGCCATCCTAGTGTACAGAGAGGGTATGGCAGGTGTCACACGAGCCATCCTAGTGTACATAGAGGGTATGGCAGGTGTCATACGAGCCGTCCTAGTGTACAGAGAGGGTATGGCAGGTGTCACACGAGCCATCCTAGTGTACAGAGAGGGTATGGCAGGTGTCACACGAGCCATCCTAGTGTACAGAGATGGTGTGGCAGGTGTCACATGAGCCGTCCTAGTGTACAGAGAGGGTATGGCAGGTGTCACACGAGCCATCCTAGTGTACAGAGAGGGTATGGCAGGTATCACACGAGCCATCCTAGTGTACAGAGAGGGTATGGCAGGTGTCACACGAGCCATCCTAGTGTACAGAGAGGGTATGGCAGGTATCACACGAGCAATCCTAGTGTACAGAGAGGGTATGGCAGGTGTCACACGAGCCGTCCTAGTGTACAGAGAGGGTATGGCAGGTGTCACACGAGCGAGCCATCCTAGTGTACAGAGAGGGCATGGCAGGTGTCACACGAGCTGTCCTAGTGTACAGAGAGGGTATGGCAGGTGTCACACGAGCCATCCTAGTGTACAGAGAGGGTATGGCATGTGTCACACGAGCCATCCTAGTGTACAGAGAGAGTATGGCAGGTGTCACACGAGCTGTCCTAGTGTACAGAGAGGGTATGGCAGGTGTCACACGAGCCGTCCTAGTGTACAGAAAGGGTATGGCAGCTGTCACACGAGCTGTCCTAGTGTACAGAGAGGGTATGGCAGGTGTCACACGAGCCATCCTAGTGTACAGAGAGGGTATGACAGGTGTCACATGAGCCATCCTAGTGTACAGGCAGGGTATGACAGGTGTCACACGAGCCATCCTAGTGTACAGAGAGTGTATGGCAGGTGTCACACGAGCCGTCCTAGTGTACAGAGAGGGTATGGCAGGTGTCACACGAGGCGTCCTAGTGTACAGAGAGGGCATGGCAGGTGTCACACGAGCCGTCCTAGTGTACATAGTGGGTATGGCAGGTGTCACACGAGCCATCCTAGTGTACAGAGAGGGTATGGCAGGTGTCACACGAGCCATCCAAGTGTACAGAGAGGGTATGGCAGGTGTCACACGAGCCATCCTAGTGTACAGAGACGGTATGGCAGGTGTCACACGAGCCGTCCTAATGTACAGAGAGGGTATGGCAGGTGTCACACGAGCCATCCTAGTGTACAGAGAGGGTATGGCATGTGTCACACGAGCCGTCCTAGTGTACAGAGTGGGTACGGCAGGTGTCACTCGAGCCGTCCTAGTGTACAGAGAGGGTATGGCAAGTGTCACACGAGCCACCCTAGTGTACAGAGAGGGTATGGCAGGTATCACACGAGCCATCCTAGTGTACAGAGAGGGTATGGCAGGTGTCACACGAGCCATCCTAGTGTACAGAGAGGGTATGGCAAGTGTCACACGAGCCGTCCTAGTGTACAGAGAGGGTATGGCAAGTGTCACACGAGCCGTCCTAGTGTACAGAGAGGACATGGCAGGTGTCACACGTGCCGTCCTAGTGTACAGAGTGGACATGGCAGGTGTCACACGAGCCGTTCTAGTGTACAGAGAGGGTATGGCAGGTGTCACACGAGCCATCCTAGTGTACAGAGAGGACATGGCAGGTGTCACACGAGCCGTCCTAGTGTTCAGAGTGGGTATGGCAGGTGTCACACGAGCCGTCCTAGTGCACAGAGTGGGTATGGCAGGTGTCACACGATTCGTCCTAGTGTACAGAGAGGGTATGGCAGGTGTCACATGAGCCGTCCTAGTGTACAGAGAGGGTATGGCAGGTGCCACACGAGCCATCCTAGTGTACAGAGAGGGCATGGCAGGTGTCACACGAGCCGTCGTAGTGTACAGAGTGGGCATGGCAGGTGTCACACGAGCCGTCCTAGTGTACAGAGAGGGTATGGCAGGTGTCACACGAGCCGTCCTAGTGTACAGAGAGGGTATGGCAGGTGTCACACGAGCCGTCCTAGTGTACAGAGAGGGCATGGCAGGTGTCACACGAGCCGTCCTAGTGTACAGAGAGGGTATGGCAGGTGTCACACGAGCCGTCCTAATGTACAGAGAGGGTATGGCAGGTGTCACACGAGCCGTCCTAGTGTACAGAGAGGGTATGGCATGTGTCATACGAGCCGTCCTAGTGTACAGAGTGGGTACGGCAGGTGTCACTCGAGCCGTCCTAGTGTACAGAGAGGGTATGGCAGGTGTCACACGAGCCATCCTAGTGTACAGAGAGGGTATGGTAGGTATCACACGAGCCATCCTAGTGTACAGAGAGGGTATGGCAGGTGTCACACGAGCCATCCTAGTGTACAGAGAGGGTATGGCAGGTATCACACGAGCAATCCTAGTGTACAGAGAGGGTATGGCAGGTGTCACACGAGCCGTCCTAGTGTACAGAGAGGACATGGCAGGTGTCTCACGTGCCGTCCTAGTGTACAGAGTGGACATGGCAGGTGTCACACGAGCCGTTCTAGTGTACAGAGAGGGTATGGCAGGTGTCACACGAGCCATCCTAGTGTACAGAGAGGACATGGCAGGTGTCACACGAGCCGTCCTAGTGTTCAGAGTGGGTATGGCAGGTGTCACACGAGCCGTCCTAGTGCACAGAGTGGGTATGGCAGGTGTCACACGATTCGTCCTAGTGTACAGAGAGGGTATGGCAGGTGTCACATGAGCCGTCCTAGTGTACAGAGAGGGTATGGCAGGTGCCACACGAGCCATCCTAGTGTACAGAGAGGGCATGGCAGGTGTCACACGAGCCGTCGTAGTGTACAGAGTGGGCATGGCAGGTGTCACACGAGCCGTCCTTGTGTACAGAGAGGGTATGGCAGGTGTCACACGAGCCGTCCTAGTGTACAGAGAGGGTATGGCAGGTGTCACACGAGCCGTCCTAGTGTACAGAGAGGGTATGGCAGGTGTCACACAAGCCTTCCTAGTGTACAGAGACAGTATGGCAGGTGTCACACGAGCCTTCTTAGTGCACAGAGAGGGTATGGCAGGTGTCACGTGAGCCATCCTAGTGTACAGAGAGGGTATGGCAGGTGTCACACGAGACGTTTTTCGAGCAACGTTTACGGGCAATTATGATCTGGCAGCTTCAAAAATTACACATTATCAGAATTCATCCGCCTACCTTCAGTCTAATTACCGATACCAGTGCAAAGAAAGTCCCGAAATATAACAAGAAAAAACTTGCTCAGGGAAAATTTTCTGAAAAATCGGTGGTGTGACAGCGGCTTATACGTAGAGTATGCCTCTGTGTGGTCGTGTAATTGTCTCGCATATTCTGCACTGCTACACTCCTGTTCATCCGTTCATTTATATGTTCGTTTTAGTTTCTAACCTGATAATGTACACTATTATTTGTGTTCTCAACCCATCTATTCATATCGTTTTGTTCCATTTGCTTCCCAGTTATCAAGTAGTATTCACTGCCTCTAACTATACTGTGATAATGTTTGGAGTGTTATATAATGCCTATGTAATAACTATACTGTGATAATGTTTGGAGTGCTATATAATGCCTATGTAATAACTATACTGTGATAATGTTTGGAGTGCTATATAATGCCTATGTAATAACTATACTGTGATAATGTTTGGAGTGCTATATAATGCCTATGTAATAACTATACTGTGATAATGTTTGGAGTGCTATATAATGCCTATGTAATAACTATACTGTGATAATGTTTGGAGTGTTATATAATGCCTATGTAATAACTATACTGTGATAATGTTTGGAGTGTTATATAATGCCTATGTAAACTATACTGTGATAATGTTTGGAGTGCTATATAATGCCTATGTAATATACTGTGATAATGTTTGGAGTGTTATATAATGCCTATGTAATAACTATACTGTGATAATGTTTGGAGTGTTATATAATGCCTATGTAATAACTATACTGTGATAATGTTTGGAGTGTTATATAATGCCTATGTAATAACTGGCGCTTACTAAAAGATCAAAAAGCAATATAATGAATAATACATAGAATCAATAGAATAATTCATTTATTAATATATTTAATTATGCTATCCCAATTTCCTGAAAGCAGACTATACTCAAATCATTACTTAGACTGTCTATAAGTATATGTCTGCGTTTTAATAATTTAATTGGCTCTTTAATTAGCCAAACTATTCAATATCTTTCCTGTAAATTAACCACCTATTTGTATTGAAATCTCCATTCAGTTACCTATCCTTCCTATTATCCTGTAAACTATTCAACTGCTCATGTGTTCAAACCATACACCCATTCAGCTATCCATATCATAACAAACTAAGCCTATCTAATAACCAAAACAAAAAGGAAAAGTGGGGATTGGGCCTGAGTATATAGAATAGATCTAATAACATAATAGATATTCCAAAAGTTTATGGAACTTCACAATATTCAATGTTCAATGTAATGAACTCTGCTTGCAATCAACTATCCGGCTTTATATACAGTACTACACAGAGGAGGTTCAACCGCTGGATGCAAACACTGAGCCCTTTTGGTTATCCCGTAATCTAACTATAAGTCTATTCGCTGTAAGTAGGTGAGAAATCTTGACCTCTAACCTCTGTAACTCAAAAACAACTAGAGTAATCGAGCTAATATTTCTACCATTTGGGATGAGTCAGCCAAGGAATAAATATGGAAATTTACAGCCAATTTGTTCCAGCCCTTTTTTAGTTACAGAGTATAGAGGTCATGAATGTTTCGCCTATATACAGCGAATAGACTATAGTAGTAATCGTGTTGGTTGTACAGAGCCCCCTATAATCAACTGTACATCCATCCAACTGTTCATCTAACCATCCGTTCAATTGACGATCCAAATAAACATTCAACTATCCATCCAATCAACTCTCAAACAGCAAGTAGTTCAATAAACATTCAACTATCCATCCAATCAACTCTCAAACAGCAAGTAGTTCAATAAACATTCAACTATCCATCCAATCAACTCTCAAACAACAAGTAGTTCAATAAACATTCAACTATCCATCCAATCAACTCTCAAACAGCAAGTAGTTCAATCGAGGATAGTCAAACAGAGGCTGCAAATACTGTGCTCTTAATTGACTATCCCCCAGCCTATCCTGCAGCCATCCATGCCTGTTTAGAACCTTGTGTTGCTCGATAATTAGACGATATATTCACTCGCGCACTACCTTAATTATAGTTGTTTCTCGTTCGTACGCGCACTCCTCTCTCTCTCTCTCTCTCCATTAATGATATAGCGGTAGCTATTGTCTTCCCGGTATTGAACTCTATCTCTCTTTCTCTCTCTCTCTCCATTAATGATATAGCATAGCTATTGTCTTCCCGGTATTGAACTCTCTCTCTCTCTCTCCATTAATGATATAGCGGTAGCTATTCTCTTCCCGGTATTGAACTCTCTCTCTCTCTCTCTCTCTCTCCATTAATGATATAGCGGTAGCTATTGTCTTCCCGGTATTGAACTCTCTCTCTCTCTCTCTCTCTCTCTCTCCATTAATGATATAGTGGTAGCTATTCTCCTACCGGTATTGAACTCTCTCTCTCTCTCTCTCTCTCTCTCCATTAATGGTATAGGGGTAGCTATTCTCTTCCCGGTATTGAACTCTCTCTCTCTCTCTCTCTCTCTCTCTCCATTAATGATATAGGGGTAGCTAATGTCTTCCCGGTATTGAACTCTCTCTCTCTCTCTCTCTCCATTAATTATATAGCGGTAGCTAATGTCTTCCCGGTATTGAACTCTCTCTCTCTCTCTCTCCATTAATGATATAGTGGTAGCTATTGTCTTCCCGGTATTGAACTCTCTCTCTCTCTCTCTCTCTCCATTAATGATATAGCGGTAGCTATTGTCTTCCCGGTATTGAACTCTCTCTCTCTCTCTCTCTCTCTCTCTCTCTCTCTCTCTCCATTAATGATATAGCGGTAGCTATTGTCTTCCCGGTATTGAACTCTCTCTCTCTCTCTCTCTCCATTAATGATATAGTGGTAGCTATTCTCCTACCGGTATTGAACTCTCTCTCTCTCTCTCTCTCTCCATTAATGATATAGGGGTAGCTATTCTCTTCCCGGTATTGAACTCTCTCTCTCTCTCTCTCTCTCTCCATTAATGATATAGTGGTAGCTATTCTCCTACCGGTATTGAACTCTCTCTCTCTCTCTCTCTCTCTCCATTAATGATATAGGGGTAGCTAATGTCTTCCCGGTATTGAACTCTCTCTCTCTCTCTCTCTCTCCATTAATGATATAGCGGTAGCTAATGTCTTCCCGGTATTGAACTCTCTCTCTCTCTCTCTCTCCATTAATGATATACTGGTAGCTATTGTCTTCCCGGTATTGAACTTTCTCTCTCTCTCTCCATTAATGATATAGCGGTAGCTATTCTCTTCCCGGTATTGAACTCTCTCTCTCTCTCTCTCTCTCTCTCCATTAATGATATAGGGGCAGCTATTCTCTTCCCGGTATTGAACTCTCTCTCTCTCTCTCTCTCTCTCCATTAATGATATAGTGGTAGCTATTCTCTTTCCGGTATTGAACTCTCTCTCTCTCTCTCTCCATTAATGATATAGCGGTAGCTATTCTCTTCCCGGTATTGAACTCTCTCTCTCTCTCTCTCTCTCCATTAATGATATAGCGGTAGCTATTCTTCAGATGACCCGGGCTACCGCCAGACGCTGCAGACGCTCTGTCAACGCTCTCACGATATCGATCATAATTTGAGTATTAACTACTCATCCTGTTCATTCTTGTGCATGAAAGGTGGTTAAGAGTACGTTTAACCATCCTGTAGCTTAGTAAGTAACACTGCACGATATTTCGCTGTGTATTGACTGATAAACTTTGTGTTTATCACAAGACTCCTGCTCGGACAGGGCGACACTAGCACCATCTATTGTTTTGTTTTGCTTTGTAAACAAACGCTCTCCTATTACTATTTTATATAAAATCGTAGCCCCTAATTTTACCCATTACCTACTGTAGTAAGTATCTATTTAACTGCCTTGTATGTAAGTAAAGCTTTGCATATTAATTTGCTAATAAACAATACTGTGTACTAACTAACCTGCCTACAGGGACTAACGCCGACGCCATTTTGTAAACAAACTTTTTTGGGGGATTATACATATTAAATACCAGCAAATTTTGTACCAAATTTAAGTGCATTCATTTATCTTTTCCCCCTAGATATATTCTTGACTTTTTCTCCTCAGACTGTATTTGTACTATTTGTACAAACTAACCTAGCCTAACCCAACCTGCCAAGCTTTTAAACTAACCCAAACCTAGCCTAGCCTATAGCCAGCCAATCTGTTTTATTATTAACTCTTGTAGATATTGTATTTAGTATCCTACTGTAGCTATACAGTATATATCTGTAATTTTAGTTGTTGCTTGCACGATCTTGTAATAACCTTTGACTGATACACTTTTTTATCTAAAAAGAGTAGGCTACTGCTTTACTAGGTTACAGCGACACCAGGGCCATCTGTTGACACAGTATATTAACCCCTTGTGTGCAGTCACACTTTATTTTTATATAATCTCTATTTGGTGAATTGTATATTTAGTTACATATTCTGTTATACATATATTTGTTTAAGGTTAGGTTATTTTTAGGTTATCACACCTGGTAGCCTATTTCTGCGAATTTCAATTTTATTATTTTCGGTTAGGCTATTCAACGCTGGTAGCCTATTATTGCGTATTTCAATTTAAAAAAAAAACTTTTGGTTAGGCTATCGCCCCTGGAAGCCTAATTCTGCGTATCTCAACATTTTTGTTTTCGGTTAGGCTATCACCCCTGATAACCTATTTCTGCGTATTTCAGCATATTTGTTTTCGGTTGAAGTGATTGAAGTGTTTTTAAAGTGAGTGAAGTGTTTTAAAGTGAGTGAAGTGTTTTTTAAGTGAGTGAAGTAATCTGAAGAAAGTGACTGTCACCATGCCTCGCGCTTGTGCGAACTGCGCCGGTAGGTTTGGTGAGTCCATGTTTGCTACTGTCGATTTTCAAGTCTGCCGGCTCTGCCAGCAACGAGAGAATTTTACAGTCAAATTAGATGAAGCCTACAACAAGATCAACGTCCTCACCATGAAGCTGGAATCATTCCAAGAGTTTGTAACACTCAACGTTGGAGTACCACAAACTTCAATTGTCACCGCAACTCCAGCAGCCACCAACGCCCCAACGTCAACTGCCAACAATTCAACGCCTACAGTAGCCACATCAGCTGATGTTTCCGATACTCAAGATACAAATAGTGACTCTCTTCCCCCTCAAGACAACTTCCGTGTCGTGAGGAACAACGTTTGCCCCAAGACCAGGAAACACATACCAATTACCGAGTGTCAAAACCGTTTCCAGATACTCACAGACTCAGATGACGAAGAGGAAATAGAAGAAGTCCGGCTCGTGGGAGACTCGATGATACGTGGTCAGCTCACAGAGTTTTGCGCCAGGGCACCTAAGACCAGGAAGCGTTTTTGTATCCCGGGTGGTGGTGTGGACGACGTAGTTGCAGCAGTTGACGAAGTATCAAAGCTGGCCCCTGCTAATACAATGTACGTCATCCACGTTGGATCCAACGATGTACAGCGAACCCGGTCGGAAGATTTGCTTTTAAAGTACCAGCAGCTGATCAAGTGGTTTAAGGAGAAGTCATCAAGGATCATCGTCTCAGGAATCGTCCCCCGGCTCGGTGTAGAGAGCCGATTTTACAACATAGCCACCAGCACAAATCGTTGTCTAGCAAACCTCTGCAGGAAGGAGAACGTGGGATTCGTCGACACCTGGGACAATTTCTACTACGATGACTATTTGTTTTCGGACGATGGAGTTCATCTGAACCAGGTGGGAGCAGCACGTTTTGGGCGTCTTCTCAACGATGCGGGGACGGATTTTCGGAGAAGAAATCGACTCGGCACAGGACAACCAGGAAGGAGGACCGAAGACAGCGAGGACGGCAACTTACAAAGGAATTAAATACTAATCCGTCAAGAACCGCGAATTTGGATAAAGCTCCACCAACACGACCCAAATTCAAAACCGCCAGGGATAACGACCGAGGACCGAGGACAGCCATGAATGTAAATGTAGATCCGACCAGAACCAAAAATTCGATGAAAGAACTTTCTGTGAGTTCTAAAACCGCAACTTTAAAGGTTTTCTATGCAAACGCTCGTAGCATACGCAATAAATTTTCAGATTTAGAGGAACTAGTGTTTACAGAAAATTATGATGTGATTGGCATAACAGAATCTTGGCTCAATACAGAAGATAGAGACTTTTTAGCAGAGTATTCACTTCCCGGTTATGTAATGTTTGAGAACAGCCGAATAAATAAAAATGGAGGTGGCGTTTTATTTTATATCAAAGAAAGTCTTAACCCGACCCTCGTGTCAAACCTCAAATTGTGAACGTCGACACATCTTTTGTGCTAATAAAGAATAATAAAGGTACAAAAATAATACTTGCGTTAATATACAGACCTCCAGCTCAACCAGTGCAAACTGACCGATAAATTTACGAACAAATTGCAGATGTAAGTAACTCACAAGATACCGTAATTTTTGGCGACTTTAATTTACCTGTGACCAAGTGGGGCGATACTCTTACTTCACACTCCGGACATGACTTGTATACGAACTTGCAAGAGAGTTCGCTTTATCAATTTGTTCGAACGCCGACCCGTGGTAATAACGTTCTTGACATTGTACTTGCAACAAAAGAAGAATTGATAGAGAATTTGAATGTTGGTGATGAATTCAGTAACAGCGACCATCGTACGATAACTTTCACTTTAAACTTTACTAGTAACGAACCAAATAGTAGCATCGAAAAGTCCCTAATTTCAAGAAAGCAAACTTCCATAAACTTAGAGCTATGTTTAAAGAAACTGACTGGAGCTTTTTAATTACCAATAACGACATAAATACATCTTGGAAGTTATTCGAAACCACTTACCTAAAAGCAGTGCAAGACTGCATACCATCGAAAATACGGCGTCCAGGCCATAATAATAAGCCCAAATGGTGAATAAAGATATTTCAAACTGCCTGCTTGCTAAAAAATTTGCTAATGATAGATTAAAATCCTCACAAAATGACGAAGAACGGGTGAAATTTGTAGAGCTACGACGCAAAGCCAAAAAGTTAACTAAAGCAGAGTAAAAAGACCTTAGAGTTACATATTGCGAATCAAAGTAAAACAAACCCGAAAGAATTCTATAGTTATATCAGAAAGAAAAAAGTAGTTACTTCAACCGTTGGACCGTTAGTCGATGAAAATGGAGAATACACCAAAGACGAAGTACAAATGAGTAATGCCCTCAATACCTTCTTTGCATCAGTTTTTACAACAGAAGACCTCAGTGATATCCCTACACCATCGCCGATTCAGATTGTAATTCCGATTTTCTAAGCATATCACCATTACAGAGAGAGAAGTATTGAATTGTTTAGATAAACTCAAGGTAAATAAAACGCCAGGACCTGATACAATCTCACCTAGAGTTCTAAAGGAAGCTAAGGATGAGCTCTCCAAGCCACTGACATTACTATTCAATAAATCCATGCAGTCTGGAACCATGCCTGATCAGTGGAAGCTAGCCAACGTAACACCGATATTAAAAAAAGACAGCAAATCCCTACCCAGTAACTATCGTCCAATTAGCTTAACCTCAGTTGTATGTAAAATGCTAGAAACGGTCATACGAGACAGACTCGTAAATCACTTAGAGGAAAATAACATACTTAAAATAACTCAACACGGTTTTCTTTAAAAACGTTCCTGTTTAACAAACCTCTTAGACTTCTTCCACGATATCCTCAACCTCTACGATGAGAGTAAAGCTGTAGATAAAATATACCTTGATTTTCAAAAGGCCTTTGACAAAGTTCCCCACAAACGTTTACTGCTAAAACTAAAAGCGCATGGAATACAAGACGGTGTGTTGAAATGGATAGAAAATTGGCTCAGCAACAGAAAGCAAAGGGTAGTCATAAACGGTAAGGCATCTAAATGGACCAATGTAAGTAGCGGGGTACCCCAGGGATCGGTACTAGGACCAATTCTCTTTCTAATTTACATCAACGACATAGATGAGGGTCTCACCTGTACAATCTCAAAATTTGCTGACGATACAAAAATTGCAATAGCGTACTCTCAAAAGAACAAGGTTGACGATATGCAACACAATTTAGATAAATTGTCAGGTTGGCCCAAATTTGGCAAATGTTTTCAATGTGGATAAATGTAAAGTATTACATGTCGGATACCTAAATGAGAAAGCAAACTATTCGATGAATGGCACTCAGCTTAAGAATGTAAACAGAGAAACCGATCTGGGAGTAACAATATCGAGTAACCTAAAACCGAGTCAACAATGTTTCAGAAGTTGTTAAGAAGGCAAACAAAATAATTGCTTTATGGGCAGGTCATTTGAGCATAAATCCAAAGAAGTTATCCTAACCCTTTACAATTCCTTAGTCCCGCCCTCTTCTGGAATACTGCGTTCAATCCTGGTGCCCTTATTACCAAAAGATATAAACAAGCTAGAACGAGTTTCAACGTAGAGTTACGAAAATTATACCTAGCCTAAAGACCAAACCATACGAAGAGCGTCTTAGAGAATTAAATCTATTTCCTTTAACCCAGCGCAGATTAAGAGGTGACTTAATTTAAGTGTTCAAAATCATCAAAGGCATTGACAATATGAACTGTAGTAAGTACTTCACTATCGACCAATCTAATTACACGCGGGGAAACGGTTGCAAAATTATTGGTAAATCTTTAACTCGCACGAATCTAAGAATTTCTTCTTCAATCGAGTTGTCAACTTGAGGAATGGGCTTCCCCGAAACGTTATAGACTGCATCACCGTTGATTCATTTAAACTCCGCCTAGACAAATATCTCTCATCAAACCCGCGACTGACTGCGTTTGTAAATTAATAACTTTATTTTATCCCCCCCTCAGTTACTAACCCCTCTGTCCTCTACTAACTTCCTAATCCTGCCACGGACATTAGTCCCAGGGCAGTAATTCCCTTTCCAATGTTCCCTTACCCACTCTAAACCACTGTTTGGACACTTGATCCTCAGTGTTTTGGAGGACAAGCAACCTAGAATGGTCACTAGACCTGTTGTTGCTTGATTTCCTTTGTACTCCTTTGTACTCTCCATTAATGATATAGCGGTAGCTATTCTCTTCCCGGTATTGAACTCTCTCTCTCTCTCTCCATTAACCCTTAATTAGCGGCTCACCACATAAGTCGAGTTAAATAAAGCTGGACTATGTGGCGGCGCTCGACATAACTCGAGTGGCAATTTCAGCACGTAATGTTGCTGAGAGAGAGAGACAAGTGGTGCGAGCGTATGACTGCTCCAGACCACCGCGGCGAACCTACTGACACGAATCTCACCTCCCTCCTACCTCTCTCACTCGCTATATAAGGAATTGTATGGGGAAAGTGCCTAATTACATGCTTTTTGCACTCTCTGCACGTTATTGCAAGAAAACTAGCCATCATAAAAGGATCGTTATGGTGTCATTCGAAAGCTCTGTTTATGCCCTTTCAGGGATAGATACTTGTTTTACGTTCTGGGTCTTATTTAGGCATGAAAATGATCACGTAAACAGCCCTTTTGGCTAAAACACCCCGCTCCTATAAATAAACCGCATAGGCCGCTCTTAAGGTGTTAATGATATAGTGGTAGCTATTCTCTTTCCGGTATTGAACTCTCTCTCTCTTTCTCTCCATTAATGATATAGTGGTAGCTATTCTCTTCCCGGTATTGAACTCTCTCTCTCTCTCTCTCCATTAATGATATAGGGGTAGCTATATTGTCCTCCCTGTATTGAACTCTCTCTCTCTCTCTCTCTCTCTCTCTCCATTAATGATATAGTGGTAGCTATTCTCTTCCCGGTATTGAACTCTCTCTCTCTCTCCATTAATGATATAGTGGTAGCTATTCTCTTCCCGGTATTGAACTCTCTGTCTCTCCCTCTCTCCATTAATGATATAGCGGTAGCTATTGTCTTCCCGGTATTGAACTCTCTCTCTCTCTCTCTCTCCATTAATGATATAGGGGTAGCTATATTGTCTTCCCTGTATTGAACTCTCTCTCTCTCTCTCTCTCTCTCTCTCTCTCTCTCCATTAATGATATAGCGGTAGCTATTGTCTTCCCGGTATTGAACTCTCTCTCTCTCTCTCTCCATTAATGATATAGCGGTAGCTATTGTCTTCCCGGTATTGAACTCTCTCTCTCTCTCTCCATTAACCCTTTCCGACATATGACGCGATTTTGAGCCTATTAGGGATACTTTAAAACCTTTGTTACCATCAGGGGTATTTAGAAACCATTAGTTTAGTTACTTCAACCTCTGCAGTTGTCTTTGAGTTAGCTGTGGGCAGAAAACTAATATTGGAGAGGTAATTATAAGAGTGAGAGAACTCTATTTATTATTGCTAATCTGACAACCTCTGCGTCATATAAGTCTGAAAGGGTTAATGATATAGCGGTTGCTATTGTCTTCCCTGTATTGAACTCTCTCTCTCTCTCTCTCTCTCTCTCTCTCTCTCTCTCTCTCTCTCTCTCTCTCTCTCTCTCTCCATTAATGATATAGGGGTAGCTATATTGTCTTCCCTGTATTGAACTCTCTCTCTCTCTCTCTCTCTCTCTCTCTCTCTCTCTCTCTCTCTCTCTCTCTCTCCATTAATGATATAGGGGTAGCTATATTGTCTTCCCTGTATTGAACTCTCTCTCTCCCTCTCCTCTCTCCTCTCTCCTCTCTCTCTCTCTTCTCCTTAATGATATAGGGGTAGCTATATTGTCTTCCCTGTATTGAACTCTCTCTCTCTCTCTCTCTCTCTCTCTCTCTCTCCATTAATGATATAGGGGTAGCTATATTGTCTTCCCTGTATTGAACTCTCTCTCTCTCTCTCTCTCTCTCTCTCTCTCTCTCTCTCTCCATTAATGATATAGGGGTAGCTATATTGTCTTCCCTGTATTGAACTCTCTCTCTCTCTCTCTCTCTCCATTAATGATATAGGGGTAGCTATATTGTCTTCCCTGTATTGAACTCTCTCTCTCTCTCTCTCTCTCCATTAATGATATAGCGGTAGCTATTGTCTTCCCCGGTATTGTAACTCTCTCTCTCTCTCTCTCCATCTCTCCATTAAACCCTTTCCGACATATACGCGATTTTTGAGCCTATTAGGGATACTTTAAAACCTTTGTTACCATCAGGGGTATTTAGAAACCATTAGTTTAGTTACTTCA